>JAJHUR010104167.1:0-32481 GCA_027495735.1 Lutjanus campechanus | reverse complement strand
TGGTACAAAATTGGATTGACCGGTAATGTCCGCTCTCAAAAAGTGCTGAGGTTAAAAAATAAAATAATAACAAAGAAACAATAAGAGCAAAAGCTTACAAAAGCAGGCGTGTTACGGCAAGACCTTTCAACATTTAATCTGCAGGACTGGCTAGTAGTTATCCAGTTTTCACTGTTGGAACTGACATTTCAACATGTCAAATGTCATGCTGACATGTCGAAGTGGTCGTTTAAGAAATTAAATAAAAATTGACTGACAGATATACAGGTACACTATCAGGAATTGCTTTTCTTTACTGGTAAGGATTACAGATATCTAGTGGATTTCCACATGTTGAAAATTATTGTGACAAATGGAATCAACACTTTAAGTCAAGTCAAATCAAATCAAGTCCAAGTTTATTATAACTTGATATCACAGAACATACCTCAAAGTGCTGTACATATAATAAAAGTTAAAATTACATTTCTGATATCAGCCTTTGCAGCCTCTCATGGGTGAAAGTCCTGTGTTAATTGACGTTCTCGCTCCTTGTACTTCTCATCATCATCATACCACACCAGTGGCACCCCCAAGTTCACTTGATTTAACCATTAAGGGGAGTGAGCATGTGGTGCAACTGCTATCACCGTTACTGATTATATGTAAAAAGGGCTGGTCATAGACATCCAAAATCCTGTCTGCTTTGACACCGCAGAGAGAAATATCATATGTAATCAGAAGGGAACATCAAAATTGTGCTACACGTTTTTCTTTCTTGAAGTTCTCGACCTTGGGTGCTCTACTGGGGGTGTGGAAAAGCAGCACCTATGAAGTTCAGCTATAAACATTTCACAACACCGAGACAAATATCCATGTGCTTGTTTGAAAAAGCAACACTATTTGAACGTAACATTTAGACAAAGAGGGAAGGGAGAGGAAGGGAACAGAACAGAACAAAGAACACAGAGCAATAACGAGGGAGGCCGCTATACCGGCAGTCAACAAGCGGATGATAGCTTAGCCCTAACATTTCTGAGACATTTACAGTCCAGATTCAGTCTTAACCACAACAATCAATTCTGCAGCCGCTCTGAGAATATCAAACATGCTTGATGTTTACTGCCATCTACGAGGTCCTGATCTGTCCTGTGGTGTGTGGAGGATTACAGAGACTGCAGATATAGCCCAGCACTTACAGCAAAGAGGGGCCGGCTGACATCCATTGTCGCTCCCGGACTGGGATCAAATATCACAGGACTTGCAAGATTACAGGCCCTAATGTCAGCGGATATATCAAATGGCTACAAATCCGACCAGAGTTTTTGAAGGTTGTACAGTAGACCGATTAACTAAAACGCACAAGAAGCTATCAAGTTCACATTGTTAGTGTCACAGTTTGACTTCTCCATAACGTGGCAATGCTCTCTAACAGCCGACTCGTCAGTCAGAGCTTCTCACAAGGCTTTGAACGCACAAAGCCAGGACAAAAACTTTTCATCATATCAAACCCTGTTGTTGCTACTATTTATGGCACGCATGTTTTTATGCAGTAGTCATTTATGTATGTATTTACCTATCTGAAGAGATTTTACACCGGTTTTGTTTGCTTGTCCAGCACCCAGCCACACACAGCAGATTCATGGGAAATGTTATATGCATGCAGGACTTGACTTGGAGGACTAGAGTCTGTATGCATGTATTTCAGATAATGTATTATTCCCATTTGAGCTCAGTTTTACAGTGGCAGACAACATTACTGATTTTTCTCTTTGGTCGTTTTTCTTTTCTTAAACACTTGATTTCCATTTATCATGCAAGACATTACCGTAGATTGTCATGTTAAGTTACAAAGATGTGAAAACAAGGGCAACAAATAAATTAAAAATTAAACCAACAACGGCCAAAAAAAGCACAAAACAAAAGAAAACAAGTGCTTCAAGCACAGAGAGTTCAGACACAGTTCAGAGTTCAGAGATTCAAGCCAAGGAAACTGTTCATATAGTTTATTAATGGATCTCTGCTTTTGTAAAATCTCAGTGTAGCTGTTATGGGTGCATCTTATTTTTTCCAGCTTGATGTTCTGCATAACATCCTTGATCCACTGTTTGTGTGATGGAGGGGTTATTTAAACAAAACTGAAAGTCTAGCTAATATGGAAGAAAAAGTAATGACCTTCTCTAGGTGAGCAGGGATATTAAAATCACATGAAACTGAGAACACAACGAAAACGCCAATGATAGGGGAAGGCATAACATTACAGCCATATGACTTGGAAATAATGTCAGAAAAGGATGTCGGCTGTCACACTGTGAATATTCTTGCATGTTTAAATTTGGAGATGTGTTGCACTTTGATCTGTCTTAAAGCATGCCTTGAGCATATCCTGGGAAGACTCACATCCCATTCCTTATCTGACAGTGGGACCCTTCATTTTGCCATCGTTCTGAAAGATGGGATATAGAGGGATTATATCTATCCATAATCTGAGTTTAGATCATTTAGACCCTGCCTCTATTTGTAATATTGACCCTTAACAAAGAATCCAGGCTAGATAATGGGAGGATAGTTGGAAAATTAGAAAACTTTTTGTGTACAAAGTTCCTGATCTGTAAATAGTGGAAAGAATTATAGGTCACTCCAGGTTTTCTAGATAGTTATTCAAAGTTGGCCTAAGTGTTATCAATATATAGATCCCTGATGCCACGTATACTCTTGTCATACCAAATTTAGAAGCTTTTATCTAAAAAAGATGGTTGAAAAAGCTAATCGTTTACTAAAGGTGAGCACTATAGAGATGTTCTGAATACTGAGGCATTTTTTGAACTGTTTACCAATGTGTAGTGACTGGGTTACAGTTATATTTCCTTTACGTAATATTATTAACTAGTGATGGTAGAGACGTTTGTGTCAAACAAACACAAGACTTTCATCCAGGAGATTGGGGTTTATGTCACTGTGAAACCGAAAGACCAAAGACGCAACACTGAATTATTTAAAGTTTTAAGTTACTCAAGTTTTGTTACGTATGTGATTTTTGTATGTACTTTTTCTAACCAGAACCACAATCTTTTTCTAAACTTAGCAAACTAGTTTAATGCCTTAACCTAACCAAACCAAGTGTTTAATGTCACATGACTTATGTTACATACTTAGGGTCCGGTACGCCTGTCGCTAGTAGGCTTGAACAGTCATATGTTGTTTTGGGAATGATTGCCAATTGACCCATTCTCATACGAGGATGTGTCAAATGATGAACATGTTAGTAAACCTTAGCTAATTTACCCAACAAACAAGGGACATTCATTATTCACTCTCTTTTAGATCATTTTTGGTCTCCACCAACTCCTGTGAGACATATCTTATCATTTAGATGTGAAATAGCATCCAGCAAATGTTCACCAGCTAGTCTCTAACTTCTTCTATCTATTATTTGGTGCTGAGCGTAGTTGTATACAGTGGGTTTTTAAAGCCTTCTCTGCAAACAATAGCTGCCTGCTGCTGTAAACAAGGTTGATGTGGGTGTGTTCATGGTGAGCTTTATAAAGTTTTGTAGCCAATTGGCTCAATGAGTTCAGTCTGCTAGAGTTACAACTTCTCAGAGAGTATCCATTAAATCAGTCTTTAGGCCTTTGATGCAATGCATTTTCATAATCAGTTTGGTTTCACATTTTAAGTCTACTTTGCTTACCTAAATTGCCCCTGAGTTAGGCAAGAAAGTAAAGAGTAAACCTCTAACAGACCTCAGAAACATCATCAGCTGCAGCAGCAGCAGCAGCAGCAGCAGCAGGATTGAGTGGATGCACATTGTAACCTGAGGGCCGAGAGGAATAAGACAATAGCTTGTACACACGCCTCATGTGAACCCGCACCTCAGACACGTACAGCAAGGGAGCGAGGCAGCCATGCTGAATGGATAAAGAAAAACTTGCTTGCATGTCAGTTTCTAAAGTGCTTTTGGGAATAAGAGCGCACATTTCAGTGGTGAGATTAAAGGAAATCTAAATGTCCTTTTTTACCCCCTCTGCTTTTTGGGTTAGCTTTGAGATCGGGATAAAAAAAATAAAAAAAAGAGCGAACTTCCAAACTCTGCTGCTGAGACGTGAAATGAATACTGTGGTGCAAACTTGCAGTGAGCTCTCATTTCTAGTGTCAATAGGAAAAAGGTTAGATAAGGTGCATTTTCACAGATGTCTACTGTTGACAGTATCTCAGGTTGCCTTGGGCTAATCTCTCGAAGCTGGAAAAGTGCACAGCGTTCTGATAGAGAAATATTTGTCTTGCACCCTTTTGAGCAAAATGTTAAATGTTCCAGATCATTTTCTGTGATTAGAAAAAGGAAGTAATAAAAATACAGTCATTTTAATGTACAAGTATAAATGCAATATATTGAATTTCCTGTTGACCCTGGATGCTATAATACCCTGCTTTTACAGCTGAAATTGCTTAAGATTTCTCCTTTTTCATATGATTGGCTCTTCTGAATTAGCAATTATAAATTGATCCTTGCCTTTCCTTCCTGGCAGTAAAATATTCTGCTGGATCTTGTCTTTCTTCAGTCCTTAGCAGTGGCTTTCAGACGCACCTGCCTCTCAAGATGCTTGTGCGAGATTTCTGGAGTGTGCTTTTAATGTATCATTTTCCTACTCTTCTCAATTACCTAAATCCCTTCAATCAGACCACTTTGTAGCATTACCGCTGAATGCCTCCACTTAAGCAGGTTGGTCTCATTTGGATTACAGAAGCTAGTGTTGTCGGCCATTGAGACGCTTATTCGTGTTAGAATTCAGTCTTGAAATGTATTCTCTTTAGCTGGTTGATATGACTGATTTAAATAATATTTGTTTGTTTGTTTATTTGATTTTAATTGGTTTTGTAAAGACTGTGTCAAAGTCTGACTAGAAATAGAAGGTAAGGACTAGTGCTGATTTGTGAGAGGGAAAGTTTTGGATCATTTTATATTGGACAAACTGACAGAACAGCAGAGACACAGTTTGTGTGCATGTAATGTGTCATTTTTTTAAAGTAACTTGTAAACAAACAAATTTGTCATTTGTATGTAATTTTTTGCAAAGGTGCCCTCTTGAATGCCCCCTATGGCAGATCAAACATGATAAAGGACCCTTTAGGGTGTCTTTCCAGTAAATAAAACATTCCAACACATAAAGTGCCCTTTAGGGTGCCCTTCTATTGGACAAAACATGATAAGGTGCCTTCTAGGGTGCCGCTACATTGGAAAAAGCATGATAAAGTACCCTTTAGGGTGTCTTTCCATTAAATAAAACATATAAAGTGCCCTTCCAACACATAAAGTGCCCTTTAGGGTGCCCTTCCATTGGACAAAACATGATCAGTTGCCTTCTAGGGTGCCTTTACACTGGATAAAACTTGTTGACCTCTAAATGCTTAAATAGTTAATAATTGCCTGTGTTTTTTATTACAGAGCTGTAGCAATTGTTTGAGAGATTTGAGCTCTTTCACCATAAATACATCAAGACTTTCTTTGTGCTGGTGCCCCACCAAGTACAGCTGGTGCCCTTCTTTTATTTTTCTCACCTCTGCCCCTCAGAAAGCCTGAGTCTGCTACTGTACTCGTTTAGATTCTTAAAACAGCCCGATCCAGCCTCAGAGAAACTGTTGAGATTATTTTTGCTGCAGTTTTTACAGATGCACGTGTGCCTTGTTACAGAACACACACGGCACCCACGCAATATGTATAAGGCAGAGTTGTGTCCTGTCTTTGCATCGCTTGCATATGTTGCAACATAAGCATTGTGCTTTGGAGAGACTTGTTTGTCCGCATGGCTCGTAAATCTTTCCTCCCAATGGTCCATGCTCCCAGGAATCAAACTACCTCTAATAGTGGATTTTGCTTAACCAGAGTGCACTCTGTGTAGGCCCTGTTTAATCTAAAGTGTGCGGCAGAGTTTCCATGACTGTTTGAGTGGCTGCGCTGACACTTTACGTCTGCGGGCTGTCGATGTATTGACTTTGCTAACCCAGATACGGGAGTAATGCTCCATTAAACTAATTGTTTGAGAAGTGGTGGGGAACTCTCAACGGACAGGCCGCACCAATTAAAAATGCATACACACACACACATATGCATACACTCACCTACATACAAGTAGAAAGTCAATGAGCGCTGGCCTTTGAGTGTTTTGTGAGTGATTTTTAAAACAGTGGTTGGGAGTCATTTGGAGATATGTCAGCAGATGCATTGCTATTGATTCCCTCTGTTAACCTTTACCACTCACACACCCATCCTCCCACCTCGCTCCCACGAAATCTCACACATAAGAGTCATAAAGAGAGGACGAAAGAGTGCACTCATACATTATGGGTGCAAGAGTGAAAATTAGCAACAAGAGTGTGAAGCTGAGTTTTATTGCAAACTAAACCAAGTCTATTGTACGACTTGTAGCTGCAGCCTGTCTGACATCCAGCTCTGAAAAGACAGGCCGTGCCCATATGTTAGATTGTACGTCTTGGTTCTTTGATGGTGGAATTGTCTTGTGTCTAACCTTGTTGCTTTTACCTGTAATCACAGTAAAGATCCCCCCTTGGTATCATTATGTCCCTGGGGTGCCATCACATTAAAAGTTCTGCGAGACAAGCCGAGGCAATGACAGTCTGGCGCACATGAACGGTGAAATTATGGGAAAGAAATCACATAGATAGGCAAGGTTGCTTAGAATTATGCATTTTTTTCCCCCATCCAGCCAGTGGTATGGAATATATGTTTAACCTTCACGCAACACTTGTTTTAGAACTAGGCAGACTTTTACGGTTGCTTGGTTGTCAAGCAAATGGTTCAGTGGATCTTAATGTGTCACAAGTGAAGGACACAAGATAAGTCACTTAAGTGGAAGTGGTATTTATGGCTAATTTTTATGGTTTCCATATATTAGGGTGCTTTCACGTCTAATCTGTTTGGTTTGGGTCATTTAGGCTGGTGTAAAGGCTGTCAACTGAACTTTGGTGCAGAGCAGATAATCGGGGTTCTGTTCCAATTGGCTTTTGCAGCTTGTTTGTGGTGTGAAAAGCAAGCCACCTGCCAGTGTACCTGACATGGCAGCGTTAACAGGAAATTGCACAGGAAGGAATGTTTGTTTTTTGTGAAATCGACCTTATGCAGTCGGACCAGATATCGGTTCCCATTCATTTCTATGTGGAATGAGGCAAGATAGATACTTCATGTTTGTGAACTGATCCGCCTCCTTTGCTTTGCTCGAGAGTTCACTCTGAACTGTGACGCATGAAATTGTGAGGGTCACAAAGGGAAGACCGTGACAGAGGTTAATGAGTGTAAAATGTTTGATTAAATGCTGTATAATTTTCAACTCAGCTTTAGACTTTATACACCAATTTGTTTGGTGTTTTCTCACAAACCTTCCTTATCACGTGGAATTTATTCCGTGAAAACCTCCTAAATGTGCTAATTATGAACTGATTCAGGAATTAACTTTGCTGCTGTTAATTAACAGCCTGAACTTTGTGTTGGTCTGACACAGTTCAGAGCAGCAACGTCTTTCTCTGGGAGATTTATGAGAGTTTTCATGAACGTTTATCCTCATTATACTAATGATCTTTTGGCAGGGTCAGGTGGGCAACCATTTGCTTAAAGAGTTACTTATAAGGTATTGTAAGCAGATAAGCTTGTTATTGAGCACATAAAGTACAGTTTAATCCAATCAGGAGTCAGTCATTGACTTTAAACAACATGTAGTCTCAATCAAGCTGTCTTGACCGCTGAATACAGGCAAATGCAGACAAAAGGCAGGCAGAAAGGATCAGTCCGATCATGTTTTTACAAAAATGACATCTAAAGGATTACAAGACCATGAGGCAGGCGAGGGTCACCACCAGGACAGCAGTTCAAACGGGCAAACAAATCCAAAGGGGCAAAGAAAGACATGTGATTAACAGGCAGCGGGTCAAAATCCACAGAAATCCAGAACAGGTAGCAGGAAAAAATACAGGAACAGATCAGAAATACAGATGGCTGGGACGAAAAAGGCTTGAGGCGTTTGGCATCTTTGTCAAACTGGCAGGAGAACAGTGGATCTGGGCTGGTATATCTATGGGTACTTCTGAAGTCTCTTAGAATGCATCCATGTTTCCCTCTCTTGCATCTTTTCCTCGCGTTTTAGATCCTTCCGCTGAGGATGCATGTAAAGACGCAAGGAAACCATCCAAAGAGACTAATGAGACATCCTTTAATGTAAGGCGCGTGAAGCGACATCCGATCATGGGATGATGCTGGCACAGCTGGAATTCTTGTAATGTTTCTTAGTGTAGTTACATAATTTCTAACACAAGAGGTGCGATATTTTGGACATATAGTAGAGTGTTG
This sequence comes from Lutjanus campechanus, assembly GCA_027495735.1. Lineage (NCBI taxonomy): Eukaryota > Metazoa > Chordata > Actinopteri > Lutjaniformes > Lutjanidae > Lutjanus > Lutjanus campechanus. The sequence continues at coordinate 24,146 of JAJHUR010104167.1, read as the reverse complement.
TACAATAGCATGATCAAATATGTTACACACATGTTAGGAAGGTGCTATTAGTGAGATACGACATATCTAAGCAGATTGTAGATGAAACAGCCTGAAGTGAAACATGACAGTATTTAGGTTTCTCATGTTCTTGCTAGGGTTGGCCGATATCTAACGAAATGGCATATGACCACAGTGAAAACATCGCCACTGACAATTCTATCCTTATACTTTCTTATATATTTTTTCTATGTTAGACATGAATTGGGCACTACCTGTTTTTCCTCTAGTGCCTCAATTTCCAAACTTAAGAATGTCATGGTCCTGTTGTGAGAGATGGAGAGAACTGGACCCAAAAGCGAGACCTGGATAACAGTTTGGTTGTAAGTGGCTTTATTTTTAAACAAAGAATGAGAAAGGGTGTCTTCAGTGATTCTGGGCTCTCGGTAAACACGGGGCAGGCAGGCAGGCAGGCAGACAGAGCAAAGCTAGAAGCAGGTGGCAGGCTGAAGTGGCAGACAGACAGGTAACCCACGGGTGATGATCTGCGGCGGAAAAAGACAAGTCTTCAGCAAAAAATCTCACAAGGGAAAAAGGGCTAACAGTAACTAGAAGGCCAAGGTTAGTACCACAAGGTAGAATGAACGATCTGGCTGAGACTGGACTGCAGAGCCGGGGTATTTGTACTGCTGGAGATGATTAGTGGATGGTTTTCAGGTGAGCAGGCAGATTGGCAGCAAGAGTTGATTGGCAGCAGGACTGATGAGCCACACCCAGAACACAGACACAGAGAGAGACAAACAAGGAACCACAAGAAACAAAAGGGCTGGGAAACAGCTGACACATGACGAGGGAAGGAAAGGCACAGACTATAACAGGTCCAAACTTAAATCTGAAACCATGGTAGAGGCCTCAGTTGTCGATAACTGTCAGCCATCGGTGATGGACCATGGCATCGTGGCATCAGCCCAACCGTACTCCTTCCTCAAGTGTCACTGCTCCTCGGAATCCTTAAAGTAGACACATCTGATTGACAGTGATTCATAGCAAAGAAGAAAGTAATGGGTACTTGACTGTTTCTCTGCCATCTCATTCAACTGTGCCAGATGTTGGCGTGGAGTATTTATATGTCACTGCATTCAGCTGAAAGTCTTTAGGGAAGACTGCTCCCATGTATCCTTGCTTATGGCTCCTCTGAGATCCCACCTCGCTCCTCTGAGCAGAAATAGGAGCTTTGGGGACGGCTTGCCAGTTGGCCGACCAGAACGACTTCCTGTTCAAGCGAGAATCGAGGAAATATCACACAAGAGACTTGGAATGTACCCTATCTAATGAGAGACTGCAGGCGTAGGTGGGGAAGCTCAGGTAAGGGGAAAGAGGTGATTGCAGGGCAGACACAAGGACAAAAGACAGAGGGCATCTGGTGGATGGGTAAAGAATAACGCTCCAGGAGCCCGGGTACGTGGCTTAAGGGAGACAGAGAGACAGACTGAGCTGGAATGAATACAACTGAGGTGGATTTTGTGACACTAGCAGCCTAATACATGATTTTAAATTGCTGGTAATTGTCAGAAAGCATCATAGCACATAATACCTTTATTTGATCCTTTGCCGTCTCTTACAGAACGCAGGGAGGTATTAAGTGATCAAATCTGTTTGTTACTCTTCCATTTGTTCACACTTTTATAGCAGACATTTGACTTAACAGCCTACATATACACTAGAAGCTATTGCATAAATGCCATTATACCCTTGAGGATGCTTTGTACTGTCATTATAAGTACTTTGGTGTTGAATTTGTCTCATAGCCTTAATCACAGTAAACAGTAAATAACAGATTATCCTCCAGGGTGTTACCACTTTAGCAATGTACGTATATATATATATAAAAAAAACACTCATCAGAAATTCCAATAAGATTCATATATCATGTAATACATCCACACCCATGACTTTTTAATGGGGTAGAAGATGCTTGAATTATACGATTAGCATTAGTTGCCCAGGAGGTCTCGTCCTAATGGATAGGATCACTGCGATGGAACAGACCTTCAAACAGCATGCATGTTTTACCCAAAAAGTAGAAAGATAGATAGAAACCCAAAACTCATAACATGTGTTAGTGCAAAAAAATACATTTCGCTCTGCAGCATTTTCTGCTCACTTGAGACAGACCGAGTATTTGCTGCAATGTTTTATTAAAAATATGAATCAGTTTGACTGGAAAATATGCCCGTGTTGCGGGGCGTCACTGCGGGTTCTGTCTAATAATTCACCACGCTTCGACAAAGAAGCCCCAGGACTTCCTGATCTCATTCTCCGCACTAGCTTGAGGAGATGTTTGGTCATTATCACAAATCGTGACTGAACTGGCTGCTATCAGAGGCTGTCAGACTGAATCAGTTAAAACTTTGCGATGGTCTGTTTGATGGTCTGTTTGCAGCATACAGAAACTCTTAGCTTTGTGCTGATTCTTGGCCTTGCATGTTGTTCATCCCTTGATGACTGGAGGCTCCCTGGGGTGCCGTTGTAACTGGGGCTCAACAGCAAGGGCCAAGAAGATCTTAGCATGCTTAAGGAACAGAACTGCACTACTAAATGGTTTACTGTGCAGATTTTCCTCAAGGTTAAGATCACAGAAAGATAATGCTCCATATTCACAGGGGCCAAGCCAAATGATTGTCTGCAAGAGGTGATAATGAGCTGAGTGGCCAGTCGAGCTTGGCAAGAATCACAAGAGCAAAGTGTGACATAAAGGGCTATGAAATGACATATGTCTATCATGGCTGACATTGGTAATACACTCTTAGAAATAAAGATGCTGACTAGAACCATTGGGGGACCTGTTTTCGTTCCTGGTAGAATCTTTTATAAAGGTTGTACTTGGAGCCCTTTGAGAGAGTTCCATCCAGAACCCAACATAAAGGGTTATACCTAGAACTGTTTGTGAAAAGTGTTACCCAGAGCCCCCTATTAGAGGTACAGAAAACCCTTCTATGTTGTAATGGTTCCACCCAAAACCCTGTCTAACTTTTCACCTTCTAAGAGTGCTAACAAGAACCCAACTAAGGAATTCTACCAAGACCCTTTTTATATTCCAAGGGTTTTATCTAGAGTCCACCTCGGGGGTTCTACCTGAGCATAAAAGGTTATACCTAGAAACACGTGTGGAAGGTGCCACCCAGATCCCCTATGAGAGGTAAAACCCCTCTACAGTGTAATGGTTCCACGCAGAACCATTACACCATAAGGGTGCTAACAAGAACCCACCAAAGGGGTTCTACCAAGGACTCCTTTATATTCCAAGGGTTTGATCTACCAAGAACCTGTTTATATTCCAAGGGTTTTATCTAGAATGCACTCAGGGGGTTCTACCAAGAATTATTTTATATTATGGCATACAGAAACCTTGACAGAGAACCCTTCTTTTGTATGATGGTTCCACCAAAACCCACTCCACCTTTCCACTGTCTGAGGATACTTTAAAAAAAAAAAACACCAAGGGGGTTCTACTGAGAACTCTTTTACATTCCAAGGGTTTTATCTACAACACACCCTGGGTTCTACCAGAAACCCTTTTATATTATGTCCAAAGGACTTTTGACGAACTCTAGACAAGAGTTCTTCGAGGATTTAGACAATCCTTGAGGAACTCTTTCTTCCAAAATGGGTTCTTTGGATGAAGAGGGTTCTTAATAGAACCTTTAGTCTTACACAGAACTCACACATTCTCATCTTTTCCGTAGTTACTGATGACCAGGGAAACACTTAACCTGACTTTTTTGTTTTTCAATCAACCCAATTTAAAGGTTAAAAAGGAGCACCGTTGTTCCAGTGGAGGTTAAATACAGCACAGATGCATGATAGGCTATTTATACAATGCTGCTGCTGCTGCCATTCCTGCTCAGCAAAATGAAGCGTTACCACTGTGGCCTTGCGAAGCAATTACAAGACCTCCTCTGACTTTATTGAAGAGCGGTGCTTCTAACTAAATGGTTTTCTATAGGAATCCCAGGGGAAGAGGTCATTAAGAAATAGCTCTCGATCTATCTATCTGTGAAGCAGTGGGAGATATACTTCTTCTGTGTGTGTGTGTGTGTGAGAGAGAGAGAAAGAGGTATACATCCCCACTGAGACCCAGGAGACTGTAGTACATCCGTTACAGATGAAGGGACTTCTTAAACACATTTCAATGAAGTGACTATAAGCTGCTAATGCGGCCCTGTAATGGCGGCAGGTTGCTGCTGATGATGTTGGAAGGGGAAATAAGCCTTCAATCATGCCTCGTCTTTCACTGTGGGCCAAGAGTCCTTCTCTCTTTTCTTTTTTAGCAAACACAGACGAGCGAGGAGGGGGCTACTTCTGTCCCAGAAGGCAACTCTGATGAATCTTACACAGATTAATCCACCCTGTAAATGGCCTTGAGTTGCTTCTTTTATTGATTCACCAAAATGCTAATCTCAGAAATTCAAATTCCACTGCTTGTGGCTGACTAGATTCAATTTGCACGGTTTTAATAAGGTTCAAATAGAAACATATGCTCCCCTGAGAAATTCCTGCAGATTATTTTCTTTGAAAATGGTCCAAGGTTGTAATTTTTTATCTCAGGCCCCCGTCATGCAAACACCAGCTGATTGCATTACGGCTGAGGTGCTCGGGACAAAGCGCTAGTGACACATGTGTCGACATGTGCCGCCTGCTGCGGAGATGAGACGATGGCCTTGCAATTGGCCTTGATTACGCATCAGCACCAGAAGCAATCTAGTCACAATGAGGAGCATATTTCTGAGATGACAGGGTCGTAACATCTCTGCCCTGTCACACTCATTCCCCATGGTAATGGAACAAAAGCACAATGCATGACCCCAGCGACTGGCACGGCCCACACAGAATTAGAACAAGCAGAACGCGCTGCCCACACATGCTCTGGATAGCACCCTATTCTTTCTTAAACTATGTGCTGGGACCTACAATATTTCACGGTGCTACCTCTGCTGGGGTTCCCCGCGTGACACCAGTGGCAGTGAATAATGAGGCTGCGTCGGACCCAGGGGATGGGATTACATTTTTCATTTTGGTCCGGAACAGGAGAAGTTTTAGGACCTCTGAATTATGCAGCAGACGCTCCACTGTTTATCAAAAGCCCTCAGATATAGAGGTTATTTGGGAGGATGGAGTGTTCGGAACAAAGAGATGTATCGAGACTCCACATCAAACCTTTTTTTTTCTCCTAACGATAAAAGAATGAGAGGCAGAGGAACGAGAGGCCTGTAGGAGGAAAATGAGAGCAGCTTTTTTTTTTTCCTGTCCGGCCACATGAAACTAGAACAAAGCAAATGAGAAATGTCTTCACAAAACACCAATGTAATGAAAGCAGAATGTGATGTTTACCAATGGTGACTGGTCCGGCCCCACGCGCTTAGTAAGAGTACATCAGATACTGTCTGGGCCCGAGAACTATTTGATGTAGAAGACACTGATTATAGTCAGAGCTAGGATTTATCCCTGTGTTATTACTGCAAGGCAAGGGCGGATAAAGATGCTAAGCAATATGCCATCTGCAGTGTTATCTGTGGAAGAATTGGTGTGAAAGTGTGAGTTTGCCAAAGCGGTTGACACTTGCCTGGGGTTGGACGCCGCTAAGTCTCCTAGCTTAGGATAAGGTGCAAGCAACCGATCGTCGAAACACCTCCTACCGCTTAAAATGTTCCGACAGATTGCGAAGCAAATGTTCACCTCCTGTTTTGTGCACAAATTTGACTGTTTGTGCGGTCTGTTTATTCACTTCAAACAGCCAGTGTGCCGACTGCCCAGATTTTCCACTGTTGTTATGTAGCAATGTACACGCTAACTGTGTGTATGTGGAGTGTGTCCGCATGTGTGTTTGAGTGGCAGCTAAACCTCTCAGAGCTCACTGGGAACTCTGGTTCTTCTGTTACTTTCTTCCAGTCTCTTTTTCCCCCCTCTTGTCTCTTCATATTTATTAAGCAGATTCAGAAATAGCAACATAGTAACATTTTTACTGAAGTTAACACATTTTTAACCCTTAAATGGATTCTGTATCCTGAGGGATACAATCATTTGACCAGCTATGAAGGGAGGAGCATTAAGTGGAACTTCATATGATGAAAAACACTGAACACACTGGGTCAAGTACTGAGGTCATCTGACTTTATGACAACATTAAGCATGCATACATACAATTTGTATCAAAATCCAAGATGGCAGCGTATGTGGACAAAGACACTGGCCATGAGCTAGGTGTATAAAACAGGGACAGTCACTCATAGATGTACTTTTGTTTTTAGACCTAGAGTCTACAGATAATCAATAATATATATGTATGAAATATTGGTCAAGATGCTCCACCTTTTTCCTGTTTGCTCAGCTTCCATTGCTAAAAGGATTTTGTTAGTTTAGCTGGTAAACCCATGAATTACAAGAACAGATATAAAATGTTTTGTTAATAGCTTGTTGTTTATTTGAAGATTACATTTGCTAAAATGCAAAAATAGCTCAGCGCACCAGAAACTCCTCCTGGGGAAATTTAATACAATTAAATTTCCTAGGGAGCAGTTTCTGGTGTGCAGACCAATTTTTGTATTTGTTCTTCTGTTTTTGGATGTGTGTGCTGTTTTTTGAGTCTTAAGATTACATTTGTTCCCAGTGTTTTAATATGTGACTAACTATTTTTCTTTTTTTTCTTTCACTTTTTTATAACTCTGTATGCAAAATTAAAGAAAGTAGTTAATTGGTTGTTTCTAAAACGTTATAAAAGTTGGCACATGACCTATTAAAAAAGGGGTAAAGTGTGAAAAAAAACATCATATTTTGAAAAAATCATGAAAAATCATAAAACTGTGTCATTGTAACCTACATACATTTAGAAATAGCATTTAAATTTTCCAAAATGAGCACATATACTCCTTGTGCGTTCCATCCTGTTCAAAGGATGAGGCGCTGAAGGGCTTTACACTCATGATGCTTGCTTGTTAACGTGTTGCAATGAATTGGAAACGGACGCTTTGACTGCATCTCTCATTCCATCGCATTAATTTAGAACAGTAAACAGTTTCAATGGAACAATCAGACGCGAGTGTTCACCCAGACCATGGTATAATGTTTATTCATGTCCACTTGCGTATTTCCATCCGAGATGAAAAGTGTCTATTTACTACATTTAATTAAGCACTGTATTTCAAGTGGCTATTATCAATATTTTTTATAACAACAATGTTTCCAATGACATGTGAAAACAATGTGAAAGGGGTCGCACGTAGTTATTAACCTACAGATAATAATTATCTGAATCTGAAGCTTCCTTCTGCTTTACTGATTGTTTCAGCTCATTGTTTAACTCTCTGGCTACAACTTTACTGTTCTGGTTCACTCTCCCCGCTCTCATGGGGTTGTTTTCGGGTGTTGCAGGCAGCTATTTTCAGAGAAAAACTTCTAAAGACATACAAAGCTCTAACTGTGCAACTTCAGTAAAGTAAATAAAGAAAAAAGAAAAAAGAAATAGTCACACACATCTCAAGCCATGTTTGTTTGGTTCTTGCTTTTTGTAATGCCGGTATTGTGAATCTGGTGCAGTATTAATCCAGCTTGATTGAAATTTTTTACTTCAATCATTAGTTTAATGATTGAGAGTCACTGGCATTAATTTTGTCTCTCCTGCGCTTCGGTGTTGATGTGGACCCCGGGACGCGTCTTTTTGTCCATTCAGACCTTAATCCACTTGCAGTTTTTGCACTTCATAGCAAATCAACCCAGTGTTTAATGAGGCAGGAATTATTCGTGCAACCTTCAGTCGGATACTCTCAATGCCGACATTCCACCTTGTGTGTTGTAGTCTGAATGGCACCACGCTGCCCTGTTTTCTTTGCTTTTCATTTTGCTTTGCTCTTTCTCCTGGTATTTGTTTTCTACTGGAACTCCACTAGTAATTACTTTTTTTGTGGCCATACCAAGAATTAGGTGAGAATATCATTATCAGTGTGTGTTCTATACAAAGGTAGTTAGTTGACATGTTGAGCCTAGCTTGGCAAATGTTGGAGTATTCAACTCCATTAGTATTAAAAGATTTTCAGGCACTGAGAGAGCAGGTAAGGTTTTGAAGGTTTAATACAAAGTAGGTTTTTGTAATGCTTTAAGTCGTCGTACAGCTCATTTTCATTAGGAATCGCGTCCATGTTGGGCATATCTGCATGATTTAAAGTATTTATTTCAGTGTAACCTTGATCTTTTCTCACCCTAAAGCCCTGAATAGAAGATTGAAACCACTCATGTCGTTATGGTCACTGAGCTTAGTTTAGCATAAAAACTTGAGACAGGGGATACAGCACCTTTAAAGTTGATTGATTAATATGTTGCATCGAACAGGTTTCAAAACAGCAAATTTCCAGGCACAGTAACTTCCTGGAATCTTGTCATCACTCCCCATGAAACTATTTTCTTTAACCTTCCTGAAATGTAACCACAACCATGTCAACTACAGAAGTCTTGACAAAGCTGTAAGGAGACACGTGTTTTGATTTCCTGCTTCCTCTGTGTGGATTCCCTACTACTGGTCACACTGACAATGTAATTTGGGCAGCCAGGGTGAATCTCAAACTCATCGGGATTCGACACTCTTCTCTGTTTCAGCCCCTAGCTGTAATTTTAGCTGAACGTAGAACAATGCACTCAGAAGTGTGCAGATCATCACCAGGCAACAGATGGTGAAGCACCTACTGCAATTTCACCACAAGTCAGCGGTCAATGGTCGCATAAAAAAGAGCTGTCAAAAAATAGAATTACTGACAGTTGTTTGTCTCCACCAACCAGTCAAGTTACAGTTTTCACACGTCTGACCAGACTCACAGAATGCATGAAGTGAAGACTTAAGTGAAGAACCTACCACTATACTGAAGACTATTACTATTTTTTAAAGAGGACAGAAAACTAATATCGAGCTGAACATTATGATTTCACAATTAAGTTAACCTTTGACCTTCTGGATATTAAATGTCGTCACATCATCATTTTATCCTTTTTGATATTTGTATTTAGTTTTCTCATAATTAGCGTATGAATCTTGTAAGGAAGTGTAAGGAAGCGATCGCATAATCCCCTCCCTGCAATGCCTGGTGGGGATAATTACATGAATTTTACCTACCAAGTGCAGCTTTAAATACATGACCTGTGGGAATAACTGAAGTATGTACTTGTAATTACTTGATAAGGTTATGTGAATCAAGTTTTGATGTGATTCACTCTTCACTCTTCCGTCTTTGCTCTTTAACTCTTTGCCTTAACTGGGTGGACGACGATGCTTATGTAATTAAGCTTATATAACAGACACGGCACAGCTAAATGTTGTTATTATATGTTATTAACCTTCTCTGTGATTGAGCGTCGTTCCATAGGTCAAGCAAAGAAACTTCTGTATGATTAAACTCTGAGCTGAGCAGCTGTGTGGGCGAGCGCTGAATGAGCATAAACATGACAGTTTTAGAACGAACTCACTTTGGCTCTATGGCTGCCAGACGGCCCGTAGCTCTCCACCTGCCTGCTCACCACTTATTGAAGATGAATGTCTTCTGGGCGGCCATTACTTACCTCGTGAAATGGCCTTAAAAGGGATGGCATAGCCCTCGTCAGCGCAAATGTGACCAAACACCATAAAGTCAGGCTCATTTAAAAACAGATCCATTATATGGAAGAAAATGTAAGAATAATGCACTTTTGACCCCTGCAGTAAATAAAAAAACAGGTTCCCCCCCACACAGTATAGCTTTTAAGCGATCAGAATGCAAATGAGTTAATGAAGTGCAACAAAGAAAAAAATAAGTGGGCGAATACATTAAAAATTAGAATAAAAATGACCAGTTTCCAGTTTGGTCAGATATGAACATACAGCATAGGTTTTCTTCCAAGTTTATGCGCATAGCATAAAATTAAATAATACCAAGAAATAAATCGAATGTTAAAATGAAAAATATGCAAAATCTTATGCACCCAGTGTTGGACAAAGTGCTCAGGTTCTTTACTAAAGAAAAACAATAATTCTGCAATATAGAAAAACTCAAGTAAGTGTGAAAGTCAAAATATTCTAGTCATAAAACCTCAATATCAATCAATCAAAGCTATAAAGACAGGTCACTAAAAGCCAAAAATGTCAACGCAAAGGTGGGGCAAAATGAAGGTCTGGGGGTCACAGAAGTTAGTATTATTCATCCTCTCGAAACATTGGATATCTGTGCAACATGTCATCTATGTCAGGCTTTCTCAGCCAGCCAGGGTCATCCTGAATGGGTGTTTGGTCACAAAAAAAAAAAGATATCTGATTTTGCAGGGTGGGGTAACAATATCTTTTGAACCATCGTAAACAATCACTGCATTCAATAAGATCCCATTGTTGGTAAATCATTTAGGCCTGTCCAGAGGCAGACTTTACATGTTTCGCAACACTTGTCATGAATAACAGCGGCTGAACATACAAGCTCAGCTTCATGACTAGAAAGAGAGAGATCAGAATCATTGGATACGTGACGCGTTCAATATGAAAAGCATCACGCTGCCGAGCAACAAAGAGAATAACCTGGTGATGCTGTCTTGAGATCAGGAAAAAGACGTTAGTTGAGGTGAACTTTCCCTGGTTCTGGTGCAACAGTGTGATAGCTCAGAATTCGTCCCTCGCCGCTCATGCAGTCGAACCCTCAAGTGGTTTCTTTATTTCAGTCCAGCTCAAGTCAAAGCAGAGGGACGGGTTAGACATAGAGCGTGATCGATAAGTAGCTCTGTCTATCAGCCCAGACATTGAAACTCTTGTCAGCAGTAAAGCTCATCCTCAACTATTAGCTTCCACAAATGTCTGTGAAAACAGCCAAATTTTTAGACCTTGCTTAGTTTGTATTACCCATTTCCCCATCGGGACAAATAATGTCCTACCAAAAAAGAACAGAACATTAAAATGTCTTAAGCTTTTGTTAACCACCTATTTCAGGCATATAAGCAGAAGGGAAACCAGAAGCGCTGATATGCTAACTCTTTTCCTGGTTTAAGGACTCATTCCTGCAGTACTCTATACTTGTCAAACTATTTTACTCTGGATCAGAATGGTGTACCAGCCAAACAGATGTCCATCCCTAGAACCATGCCACTGGCATTTAGGTACAGCACTTGAGTAAATGGACTTGGCTGGAATACATCTTCCTCAATCTCATCCGTTTCTTCAAAAACAGGAGTACGCACATTTAAGCCCAACTTATTGAGGGAAAGTCACGTTCACCGTGCAGATCTCACCCTCTTAATTAGCTTCTCATTTTCATTCACATCAGCGTTGGGCACATGTGTCCAGCGGCTGGTCACAGCAGCCCAAAAATGACTGCTTTCCATAAAAATTTAGAAAAGGTTATGGAGCGCTGATGCAGTGCGTGCTTGGGATTCGAATGAGTCCACCTGTGTTTCCAGGTTTGTCTGTGTGGATCAGAGAAATCTGGCAAGTGGGAACGCTGAACACCTCTATCGCCGGACTCATTCTAGCACCGTGGTTGGCCCATTAGCCCACATATGGCCTGCCTGGCAATGCTCTGATAGGCCATTAGTGCTTAAGCCAGCTCAATTAACAGCCAACTGTTCCTTTAGAGTATTCCTTTGACATGAACCAAGATAGCAAGTCACCAGTGCTAACTGTCCTAATAGTTCCATTAATTGTAACATTGGTGCTGATTGTACTAATAGCTTAATGGATTTGTTGATGAGTGGTGCTTTGGCAGCCCTTTTTTTTGCAGCTGGCTTGAAAAATACTACAAATGAAAACAAAAAACACAGTGCTTGCATATAAATATAATCATTTAGTTATATTATTATTAGAGGTGGGACTCGATTAAAAAAATTAATCTAATTAATTAGAGGCTTTGTGATTAATTAATCTCAATTAATCGCATTTTAATCGCATAACCATATTTACCACAAGAAGCAACATTTTTCAATATAAATGGATTTTGGTATATGACTTAATCAAATGATAGACACATACATATATTTAAACAACAAAATATTGTTGTGAAAGTGAAGTGAAACGTCCAGCGTCAGCCACTTGACTAAAAACAAGTGAGTTAACAGACACACACCTCGGCAGCACTGATACCCCTTTTCCATCAAGCTGGTTCCAGGGCTGGTGCTAGTGCTGGTGCTAGAGCCGGTTCGCGGTTGGTTCAATGTGCGAACGGGTTGAGAACCGTTTGCTTTTCCACAAGCGGGTGCCGGCCAGAGAGCCACGTCATTACGTCACTGTATACGTCTGTATATGTCACGTCATTTTCCCAATACTAGGGATGTTCCTGGCGACTAATTTCCCTGTCAATTAAACGCAAAATTTAATTTAGACAAGTCGACTAGTCTAACACTAAGAAAACAGTTAAAATTGAGCAGAATTTATTAATTTATAATGTTAAACACTGTCGGAAAAAATACTGTGCGTATTAAGAGCCATTTGAAGCCGTTAATCACAGTCAACAATCGCCAAATCGTACTTTAAATATTTTTATGCTTGGAAGTATGTTATGTTAGCGATTTCTCATTGGATTTACATTGATTAAAAAAAGTTTGAAAATGTGTACCGAAGACGGCGGGCCGATCTTCGTCTCATAGCCGACAAGACTCTCCGCCTGTAAGGCATCATGACTGGTCAAATACCGTTAACGGGACGAGATCAGTCCAAACGGCGGTATCAAGCAACATATATTGCGGATAGGTTCGCTTCTTGTTTTGAAAGTAAAAGCACTGATTTATCATTATGGTTTTTTGTATGAGAAAGGGAAGGGAGGTTTTATTTTGTGAAAATAACCGGAAGTGCGTTGCTCGCTGCGGCTAGCTTAAATTTCTCCGAATTCGTCCTGACAAAATTGTAAACGGTTGGTATTTGGACAAATAAACGACACACTTGTGATCTAAACGGCCACTTTCTCACATGATCTTTAAAAACATCTCGATAAAGTGATATATTTAAAGAGTTTAGAGCTAATTGAAATCAGCTTCAGCCTGTCGATTTCGGCTGCTGTGTTCACTCTGCTTTGGTTGTTCAATAACCCCGCCCCCAGCCCCTGACGTAAGCCCGTAGCCCCCGACGTAACGTTGTTCTTTCCGCTAGACCAGCAAAGAGTTGGTGCTTGCCTAGCACCAGTTTTGAGAGCCAGGAGCCGGTGCTTTGGCTGTGGAAAACCAAAGAACTGGTGCTAAGTCTGGCTCTAGCTCCGAACCAGCCCTGGAACCAGCTTGGTGGAAAAGGGGTATGAGATGTGAATTCCTGCCATGCAGGCCTGAATAACAGAGTCAAACCAAGTCAAGACAAACAGCACAAGTGTCTGTTAAAAGGCAGACAGCAGGCAGAGAGATGAGCTGAAGCTCAGGAGGAACAGGTGAAACAGTTGAAACTACAGTGAAAAGCAAGAAACACACAAGTAAATAACGACTGTTGTTGAGCCAACATTATATTGAAGCATTGAACTGCTGTTTCTCGTGGTAAACCCGCGTTTTTTTCAGGCGCGGCGACGCTGGGAATAGGACAGTGGCGTAAAGCCCCGCAGGGCCGCGCGCCGGTGCGCGCCTGCCTCCGCCGGTGTGGGGCTTCTTCATAGAAAATAATGGGGGCGGCTGTTTTGACGCACGGCGTCCGCCGGCGGTGTGTTTTGGCCTGTTTTGTGCATCAGTGTGATCGGTCGACCAGGGAGTCAAGCACTGACAAACGTTCCGTTCCGTTCTGCGATTAAATGCGTTAATTTTTTTGACGCGTTATTTTTTTTGTAATTAATTAATCATAATTAACGCGTTAAAGTCCCACCCCTAATTATTATATATTTAACAAATGCCTGAGGACCTTTATTCACTGTTTAAATAAATTATTTGCTTTAACTTAAAAACGTTGGTGGGCTGGGCTGCCTTAAAATTTTAAGTTGACTGAGTTTAGAAGGAGAAGTTGGATTAATTTTGTAAGTTAACTTTTCTAGTCAAATAAATGTCATATTAATTCAGTAATACATGAGAGAATGTTTTTAATAAGCTTAAGATATTAAGTTGAACCAACAACTCTCCAGTCACAAGCATTTGGAAGATTTAACATTTATTATAATTTATTACATTTTGATAAACCTTCATCTTGGTTCGCATTTTAAATGTAAAAGCACCCAACCATGACTTATCTTAAAGTCTGTGAGAGTGACGGTAAGTTTCCATATGTTTTCTAGAAAAGTGTAAAAAAAAAGAAGGGGCTTGGAGAAGTTGCATGCTGGGAAGTCTGCTGATATGTTAATCATGTTTCTTTTGAAGCTTAATTTAATGAGTTGACTGAACTTTTTTCATTCAACTCATCATTCAAGTCACAGGAGAAAAGAGAAAAGAGTTCCGGAAATAAATAGAAATTTGAAGTTAAATTAACCTGAATATCTAAATCTTGTATAGTTACATCAAAGGGGAAATCTGTAATATATTTATTGTAATAAATCATCAAAAAAAAACAACATTATATGTCAGAGCAGTTTTCAGAGCAGTGGGCTTTTGTTTTCATGATAACACGCTTGACTTTACATCGATATACAACAGACAGTTATAAACAGCTGATCAACTTTCTGTACGACTAATTGTCACTTGCGTTCAACTTACAAGGTTGCGCTTGTCTTACACTCCTGCTGTGTTCCTACAGCCTGCCTGAGCTTCCTCGAGGCTGGGGAGGAGGGGGCAGGGGGAAACAACTCACTTCAACCATAGATAGAACCATATTAAATAAGATTTGAACCTATTAAATTTACAGGTTCCAACTTGCTTTTTAGGCTGCTGTATTTCTGGTGAATTGTTACATGTTGCTCCTTTAATTTAAGTTGATTGAAATGTGTACAGCCCATTCAATCAACTCATCATTTCAAGTTTAAAAACTTCAAGGTAGAAGTTTGAGTTCTGATGTGTTCTGAAAATGAATAGGGATTTTAAGTTTAATTAACTTGACTGTTTTTTACGTTAAGTTGCTTGGAAAAGAATAGCTGTTTCCACTAAATTCCTGAATGATTTTTTTTTTTTTTTTTTTTTTTTTTTTTTTTTTTTTTTTGCAGTTTTCTATTTTCATGGACCCGGCTGACTGCACGTGTGTAACAGAGCATGAGATGTAGCACTCTGCTCTGGTTGTGGGTTTGGCTCGTCCTTTCTGTCTGTCAGACTATCAGGAAGCTTCTGATGGCTCTAAGTGACCCTATCCAGCGGTAAATGACCAGCTGTTTGTTCGTCGATGGATTTCCGTTAGAATGCAACGGGCCCTGGGCTACGTCTAATTCTACTCATTAATGGTTGTTATTGTCAACTTAGCAGTATTGGCAGATGGCAGAAGGGACTACGCAGATGATTAATGGTCACTGGCGGTCAACGCTCTGTCCACCGCTGCTTGCCAAGAGTGACAGTATCAGAGGCAGTTCAAATATTATTAGAGTGACACCGTCACTGAGGCTTTTAAGAAACCCAGTGGGATCTATATTAATAGGAATTTGAAGCACTTCCAAAATCAATCAACCTCACATCAACCTTCAAACTGACATGAAATATGTCGTTATCTGTCTGCACCGCAGTAACAAAAGCAAATAATTGAACAAAATCAATCAGCAAATTCATCTGTGGATGAAAAGCTAATCGCTCTACTCCAACAGCATCCTAATGTCTTACTGCGATGGCTGCCTATACTCTTAGAAATGAGGGTTCCAAAAGGGTTCTCCCTGAAGGGCTGAGGTTCTACCCAGAACCATTTGGTTCCAAAGAACTGTTTTTTTGAAGAAAAGGTTTGTCAAGTGTTCCTTGTAAGATTCAATGTTCCATTAAGAACGCTTGTTTTAAGTAAAAGTGCTTCAGGGATTGTTGAAATCCTTGTAGAACCCAGAGATTCTTTGTACCATATAAAAGGGTTCTTGATAGAACCCCCTGGGTGGGTTCGTGATAAAACCACTGAAAAATAAATAGGTGCATGTGTAGAACCCTGAAACCCTTGGAATATAAAAAGGTTCTTGTAGAACTACTTGCATGGGTTCTGGATAAACCTTTGGAATATAAAACAGTTCTCAGTAGAAACCCCTGGGTGAGTTTTAGATAAAACAGTTGGAATATAAAAAGGCTCCTGAAGAAGCCCCTGAGTGTGTTCTAGATAACATCCTTCCAATATAAAACTGTTCTCAGAAGAGCCCCTCACTGTGCTCTGGATAAAACCCTTGAAATAGAAAAAGTTTCCCGGTAGAACCACCTGAATGTGTTCTAGACAAAACCCTTGAAATATAAAAAGGTTCTCAGTAGAACACCTGTTGGGTTCTTGTTAGCACCCGTGGACAGTGAAAAGGTTGTGAATAGAACCCCCAGAGAGGGTTCTGGGTGGAACCATTACACCTTAGAAGGGTTCTCTGTAGAATCTCTCATAGGGGCTTCTGAGTGAAACCTTTTACTGATGGTTCTAGGGTCCTGGGTCCCCACAGGATAAAAGGAGAAGCTCTGTGTAGTTCTAGTTAGAACTTTTCTTTCTAGCGGCATAGTTTTTATTTCTCTGAGGAGTGCTTCTGTATATTCAGTCAGTCGAGCAGCTGTGTGTCCACAGAAGCTACCATAAGCTCATTAATGGATGTGTTTGGTTGACAATGTGGCTTCTATTTGTGGTTCTGAATATATTAGGAATCAGCTTGTCCAGCATAATGTGTGTCAGTCCAGCCATCATCACAATGACATTGTGACTAGTTAGTGTTTTTCGGTCGGAGCCCTTTTGTCTGTGTAATAGTGGGAATAATCATTACAGCTACATTTGGACCAGTGCTAATTGCATGGCTGCCCTATTAGCCTACGTGGCCAGACTGGTAAGCATCTGACGGCTCACAAGGGGCCCGATGCTCGCTCAATTATACGCCAACTGTTTGTATATGTAAAGATTTTACTCAGCTGTGGACGGTTCCACTAAGAGCTTGTTAACAGTGTTTGTGTGTTCACTGCCTGTTGTGTGGATGCAGGCAGCAATGATTAGCTATATTTAGTATCAGCATGGGGTTCTTCAGTAATTAGCCGCTATGTTCCTGCCATATATGTCATGACATTTGAATTTCGCTGCATTATTTCCCTTTCTGTAAGCCTGTGCATGGGGACGAAAGCTAAGAGATTCTGACAACTTGAAGAGGCATAAAACAACAGTAATAAGCAGAGAAGCTATTTTTAGATTAATTTTTGGAAATACATTATATAATATTTATTATTCATTCATTATACATATATATTCAAACTCAAGTGAGATCAATAATGCCAAAGTAACTACTTGTAAAACCAAAACAAGTATGGGCTCAAGTGGCCCTTTACCATAAAAAAAATATGGAGTGCCTATTTGCACCAGGGTGACAATACTTTAACAACAGCTCTTCAACTATTTTCACCCAGCCCCCTTGTTTAGGCCTAAAGTGCGTCAAAGTCTTTGAAGAGAATGAGAAGGTTGTGATTAATGAATGTGCACCCCTCTCCTTTGACCCTAACTAGCCACACTGGCTATTTACACTCTGGGCCTAACTAGCATAGCTGGCTATGGACACCTGGGTGCTTGTCTCTGCCATGCAAGGCTATATATAACTGGGTGAAAATAGTATTGTTGGCTATGGACAGCTGGGTGCTTGTCTCTGCTATGGTAGACTATATGCACCCAGGTGAAAAAAGCCACGTTGGCTATTTACACCATGGATGCAAATAGCATTGTTGGCTACGGACACCTGGGCGTTTGTCTCTGTCAAGCTAGGCTATATATACCTGAGTGAAAATAGCCACATTGGCTATTTACTCCAGTGCATGGAGCATTGTTGGCTATGGACACCTGGGTGCTTGTCTCTGCCATGCTAGGCTATATACACCTGGGTGAAAATAGCTACACTGGCATTTCAACTTGGGTGCAAATAGTATAGTTGGCTACTGACACCTGGGCACTAATTGCATCTGCCTAAAAAAATCATGATTAGTGCAGCTTTAACAAGTAATTCAAACTAAGCACCAATATACTTTTTGCTTGTGTTTTGAGTATTTGGAATGTTTTCCAGCTCTAACATGCCCATGTCTTGCTACTTTTTCTTTTCTTTTTAAAAAAAAAAAACTTTCTTTATCTTTTTCTCCAGAGTTTCCTCCAGACTCTGCCTAAAGTGTTTGCTTAACTGTGTCCTGAGTGACCACTTGGCATCATTGCCGTGTCCTTAGGAAAGCAGCCTGTTCAAACAAATAGGTATAGTGGCTGTCATGTATATTCCAAACATCAGCCCCAGGTACGCCTATTACTGTAGGGTACGATGTAATTCGAGTTTCCCATCCCCCCCCAACGGTCCTTTCAATTATCAGAATTTGCTTTCTGCTGCTGCTGGCAGAATATCAACTGAAGCCCAGCTGACTCTGTGCGGACCTATTTGGAAGGGATTAAACTAGCTAGCAACTAATAAAGGAGATGTTGCAGTATGCATATAGGGACTTTATGAGGCTGCTCGAGTCAGTAGTGAGCAGCTTGTGTAATTATCAGACACGTAAGATGGAGAAAAATGAAGGAAGGAGGGGGGAGGAGGAAGAGGAGGCGGATAGGGAAAAGGGGAGAAGACATGGGAGAAATGCAAAGATGGAAGGTGCCGTTCTAATATACATGTGGGTCTTTTGTGTGTGTTTGAGCCCAAATTTGTAGATTTAGAATATGTTTTTAGGATATGTATTTCCTTTTAACAAAGTTACACATCTGCAAGACTGTAACCATGTAAACATCTGCCTCTGGCATTTACACTGTATAAAGTATGTAAACACCATCTGGTGTAATTCTAACCAACAATAATACAATGAAAAACTCATACACATCCTATACATGTATATGAAATTATGTTCTAATGATCAGCAGGCTCAGTCATTTTGGATGCATATACCTCAAGATGCAATTAGCACATTACACAAGCCCTTTAATGCTATCATCTTTATATCATCTATACATTTGCTGGCCAATTTCTATGGACATAAGTGATGGAAGTCAGATTGTTTCCCTGATGCTTAATACCAGCTTTAGGCAGGTAATCAGTAGCTTGCAACTGACTGCATTTTTAAGCTCCCAGCCGGCCAGTTTTTCATCATTTATTGAAGCTTTACTTCAGTACCTGTTCCAGAAAATTAATGTACAAGGCTGCCAGCCAGTGAGACGCTCATATTTTTGGGGACTGTTTGTCTGCGGCTGTACGTCTGTTCACGTCTCGCTCAGGTTCCTCAGATGTCTGGGGTCTTCAGATCATAGTCAGTCTGATTTTAGACAGAATCATTTCATTCGTGCTTTACTTGAACAGTTGGCTAGAGCCCATATGTGCAACATTGAGACATTACACATCACTATTATCTTTGTCGCTGTCCAGTGAAGACCATGCAGTTTCTCAAAAGAGTCCACTTTCAAGCATAATGACAGTGTAATTGGATATTTTAAATGTATTTATGCAGTAATAGCTTAAGGTTTGTAGTCAAAACCAGTTAAGTCAGCCTGAGATAAGTACCAGCAGCTCTGTGATTGAGTCAAGAACAAACGGGCCAGAGACCAAAACCCAAAAACAGAGCTCTGCCTGTTCATTAAACTTCATACTGATGTCTTACTGCTGTTCATATTTAGAGTCAGCTGTAATAAATCTTCAAAGTTGCCTAAATCTTGCATTATTTGCTAAAAGTTCCACAAAGGGGTAAAAATGCAAAAAAAAAATTCCAAGGAAATGAAAACAGGTCCAACAAGAGCAAGATGGCACACTGGGCAACAACGAACTGACAAAGAAACAGAGAAACACAAGGACTAAATAGACGGAGAACTAATCAGAGACAGGTGGGCAAACAGGTGAAACACATGACGATCAAAAAGAGCGGGAAAAAGAACAAAGACAGGAAGTAAAGGCAAGACACATGAGGGAGGACCAAGACTACAAAATAAAACAGGAAATAACCAACACTAAACTCTAAACCATGACAACATTTGCAAAACCCAGACACCCAATTGGTCTGGGTTGAGACTAGGGGTGATAATGATTAATTGATGATCAATTAATTGGTTGTTATGATCAAGTCGTAAAATTAAATCAATCCACTTTTGAATAAAGATCGTTTAATATGTAGGGTTTTTCCCTCTCTAGGCTATGTAACGCTGTCAGAGTATATGCAATATATGTCACTAAGGAGAAAAAAGCACTTGGCATTGTTTGGTTTAAGCAAAATTATAATTTAAAAAAAAAAAAGATTAACAGATTAATTGAATGTTAATGTTACCAATGACTGATGAAGGAAAGTTCTTGCAATTTGCATCCCTAGTTGTGACTGAAGACTGTAATAAGAGAGACCACTAGCTAAGACCATGATAAATCAAGTCATACACAAGACTGAGAGAAGTGCAAATCAGATAATAATACATGTCTTCAGAGCAGACTGGAGATCTACAGCACTACTTTTTTTCAACATCCATTTTTCCATATTTCCAAAGAATGTACCACAAACCAACATCAATATGTGATCACAGAGTCATAACAAAAGTATCAGTTTCATGTCCGTGTCATCCCTTCCCTTTACCCGCATACACCGAAGTAAACGAAGGAATGAAAAAAAAGACAAGCTAGCAAAAGAGCAAATAAAATAAAGAAGAAAACAAAAAATATACATAGAACTGCACAAAACAGAACCAAAATAATAATAAATGAATAAAAAGTTTGAAAAAAAAGTGACAAAATTAATGGTAAGAGTAACTTTATAATCCATAATTTATAGAATGTATATGTAAGCCTCTATGCCATGAAGTCAAGGTTCAAAAAAAGCACAGAAAATATCAGTCCATTAAGGATGTCCTCCTGAAAAGTAAGAAAATAGTGGAGATCAGAGTTCTTGAAAAATATGTCCCTGTACAGCTGAAAGGTAGAAGAGAATTATTTTTATTTTTCAAAATAAAAGTATACATTTCTTTGCTAAATATGTTATGGTAATTAAAAGTCTGCATTTTTCTGATCTAATTGGAAATCTGATGGATCATTTAATAAATACAAACAAGTATTTCAGTAAAATTCTACTTTCAGGACTGATTTAGTGAATGAATGAA
Source organism: Lutjanus campechanus (assembly GCA_027495735.1). Classification (NCBI taxonomy): domain Eukaryota; kingdom Metazoa; phylum Chordata; class Actinopteri; order Lutjaniformes; family Lutjanidae; genus Lutjanus; species Lutjanus campechanus. Next base: position 3,067 of record JAJHUR010104167.1, on the reverse strand, counting down.
TCAAATTTCAGAAACATTTCAAGCCATGACAAAGCCAAAACATATTCATGAATGTTCCTTCCGCAGTGCATCTTGGACAGGCGAGTGTTCTATTATCTGCATCCCTGCTAAGATGCAGGTGAATTTTTCTTAATTGAAGAGATTCACTTCACACAACAGTCACTTAACACATTACAAATACTTATTATGTCATGATTTCTGTCTTCTTCTTTTTTTTTTATATAGCCTGCTAAATTTTTAGCCTGCAATGACACAAACAATGACTCATAATGCATTATAACACTCAATTCAAGCACGGTCTCACCAAAAACAGCACATTCTGACTCGTGGGGTGTGTGAAGTGGGGGTGATATGACTTTCAGCAGAGCGTGCTGCTGCTGACAGGCTGCTGTGCTCTTAATTATCAGCTGGTGAAGATGTTAACAGAGGTATTGATGGGCCTTAATTGACCATATGGCTGTTTGTTTGTCTAGCTGGAGATTGACCAGAGAACACACTGATAAGACCCTCACATACATGCATGCAATGTGCTGCACACACACACACACACACACACACACTGAGCCAGCACAGCATATAATTTGTCGGGGTTCCAGTTCCCAACCACAGCCCATCAGAGTGTGTCTCCGGACATTATGCTGACATTATTGCTGGCTCTGCTGCTTCCTAATCCGGCCATTTTTTTTTTTCTTTTGTTTCTACCTGCTTGCTGGAGAACACATTCAGCCTGCAGGCGCTGTGAGTCGGAGAAAAAGCCAATTACATGTTTTTCTTTTCTTTTCTTTTTTTTTTTAATCAGATGCCCTTTCAGGCCTTGTTCTGTTGTTCTCAGCTGATTAATCCAGTCACACTTTTTAATTGCAGTACACTTTCTTTATCCTCAGTCATTTGCCTCTTCCTGGATTGTTTAACACTTCTTTTTTTTTAAATGCAGCTCAGGGAGCGAAAGTGAGGCGAGCCCGGTGGGTGGAGCCGACGCTTCCTAATCGTCTCCGCGGGGGGTTCGCCTCATAAAATATTGACGGCTACATGTAGGAGTAAGCTCGAGCAAGGCGATCAACCTTTCTCTGCTTTAATCATGAAGTTTATACTCTCTTTTTTTTTTTGATTTGTCAACAAGCCGCTTTGAAAAAATTCTGCGCCAGCCCCCAGAAAAGACACGCTGGAATTAAAGACGGAGATCAGTCAAAGTGACTTAATTTGATGCAGACAGATTGCAGAGGTCTTTAAAGAGACGCCGATACATCGGGCCTGCAGTGAGTAGGAAGACTTGGATGGATTCTGTGTTCCAGCCAAACTTGTCAAATACATTTCAGAATATTTATAGTCAAAGTTCTCCTCACGCTGACAAATAATGTTACTGGTTTCAATATTTTTTAATTACGAGACTTTGTTTGAACAAATATCAGAGTAAAGTCTTGTTTTACTATTCTATTAATTCAGTGGATGACTTCTCGGGAGTCATATTGGCATTTCACAATTGAAATTTCTTAAACAAGCTCTGCAAAATCACTTAGCAAATATCCCTCTCCACAAAGATGATTACATTGCTGCGAGCTGGAAATGTGGTGAACTGCTGCTGAGAGCAAAAGATGTGGTACGGCAGTCAGATGTCAAGAGCCAAAAAAACATGAAAGCGTGTCCACGTGTCAGACACACACAGGTGTCATCCAGGCTCCCGTCACCACCTTCCTCCTGACCTGGCTTGATCTCAGGTTTCATGCTGCATGGCCACATTTGATGACCATTCAGGCTTTTCTATCAGGGATTGAAATACACTGACTTTTATTTAAAGGTCCCTGAAAATCAGGGCTTTTAAAAAAATAAATGCCAGAATCAATGCCAGTAACCTCAGTTCCAAGTGTAAATGCAAATGCGAGATCAGATTTAGAATGGACAAAAGGTTGTTAAACAATTTTGTGATAATTTTGGGTCTTTTTATTAAAAACTTTTTTTTTTTCAAGAAATAAGAAATAATGACTGTAATGGCATGAAAATGAGGTTGGTTTAAGTAAGAATAAAAACAGAAAGGAGCTTAAAAAAAAAAAGATAAATACACAAACTTAACCTAAATACAAAAACAACACAAACCAGAAAAACAATAAATAAATAAATAATTGTGATTAAGGTTACAGGCAGTGAAAACGTCCGGTAGCAAAGCGCATATATGTCTAGTGAGCAAAGATTCTCACGTTAGGTTAGATTAGGTTAGGTTAGGTTAGGTTAACAAAACAGTTTAGACCAGTGGTTTCCCAAAGTGTGGACTGTGGACCACTGGTGGTGCCCTGAAGGCCCTGCAGTGGGTCACGAAAAATAAATAAATAAAACATGTTTCAAATTTTGAAAGTTTTCAAGGTTTGAAATGATCAAGAAATATATATGATGACTGTTTTAAAAGTAATCAAAACTAAGTAAAGCCACTCGATTTAAATGAGATATTATTTTCCATTTATCTGACCCAGTTTAACGGGTGTTACACTGTTTTTATATCAACTCGTCAAAACGATTAGTCTTGTGTGTTGATCTGGGTTGTGATTTAGGGTTAGGCTTGGGTTGGCCTCAGAAAATTTTCTGATTTCAGATCGGGAACAAGGGAAACACTTCAAACATCTATTAGGTAAGACGTTAGCTAAAGCGTTGGAGAGAAGCAAGTAGACCAAAAAGTTGCATACTGACCTTCCTCAGGCAAAAGGTTTGCCCAATGAAGATCTACTGCTAAAACATTACAAATAAATGATATATTGCAAGTTAGCCGTGGCATTCTGATGTTTGGGAATGGCTGCTTTGGACATGAAGACAGCTGGTAAACATAAATTAAAAAGGTAACTGATAATATTAAAATAAAGTGGCTCACAAACTACAGGTGGGGGCAACACGCAGGAATCCTTGTAAATTCGATTGTTCTTTTCACCAAATCAAACCTTTAACCAAAGGCCTGAGCAAAGAAATCTGGCATCCGCTTTGTGCCCTCCGGCCAGCGTTTGCTTTTGCTCCAACAGAGCCGAGATCAAAATGTAGATGTGAGCTCCTCTCTGTCTCTGCCGCCGCCCGTTCCGCTCCTCTCTTT
>JAJHUR010104165.1:0-21454 GCA_027495735.1 Lutjanus campechanus | reverse complement strand
CAGAAATCCAAATGTTTTGACGTCCCTTTTGGGAGCAGTTGATTGGTCCTCACACATTTCTGTACACTACACGGCAAACAACACCCAACAAAGCTGAAATTAATTTGTTGTGTGGCTCAAAAACCAGGTTAGAAATGGACCAAAATTGCACAGTGTATGCTCAGATTTAACATTGTAATGTAATTCACAGATTGAACTGTTTAGAATCACTGGATTGGTCAGTTTCATGGATTCAAGACAAAAGCATAAATAAGGCAGATGTTGAGGATTTTATTCGTGAGGATTTTACCTACTTTAGGAAGCTCTTTGTCGCTGTTAAAAAGTAGCCACGTCCAGGAATTTGCTGTGATAAAACAATGAAGAAATAATCAGCTGAAGGACTTAATAAGACAGGAGCTTTTTATATCATATGCAGTAGTTCACTGTAGAAAAATACCTGTTTCTGTGGTTAGCTGGCACTGGAGTAGAAATATTCACCCTGTCACTTCCTCTCATGTCTTGTAACCACATTGTTATATTACTGTGTACATATTGTGCCTCTATTTTTGCCACACTGGTCTGAATGATTTATTTGTTTTTGTGTGGGAAGCAATAGCTGTCATGACACGAGTATTAGAGGCATCCAGTCCAACCTTGAGCTGATTTGTGAGAAGTGATTTAACTTTGGGACAGGAAACCTGGTTTTGAAGGCCGCTCTCTGTTTCCCAGGCTGTAATCTGTCAGCCTGCTGGAAGACGCCGGGCCCCGGGGCCTGACGCACCCTGCACATGTGTCATCAGTCACCGAAAGCCTCAGCTCACGGCCCATTTTTAACAGCCACTCCTGTCTGTCGTGCCTAGGTCGACTCCCAGGGGAACATTTTGCTGACAACCTTGGAGATCCACAACGAGGTGGGAGGGAACGAGATCACAACCACCGTGAGCGAGACCCACAACTCCTCCTCCATGGTGTTCGACAACTCGGGCGTCCAGTACAGGAAGGCGAGTGTGCCGCGAGATCCGGGCCGCCTCAGCCTGGACAGGAACGCGCACCTAAAGAAAACCCGCCTGCGGAGACGATCGTCGCAGCTCAAAATCAAAATCCCAGACCTGACCGATGTGAACGCCATCGACAGATGGTCACGGATAATATTCCCCTTCACCTTCTCCCTCTTCAACATAATCTACTGGCTTTACTACGTCAATTAACGCACTGATGTTTTTTTTTTAACCCATTTCCATTTCTGTTTTTGAATGAGTGAACACTTCTCAGTGTAAGGAACGTGTGGTGAATTCCTTATGAACTTTTTTTTTATTGTAGCGAGTGAAGACTCTCAAGGAACGATCTACAGAACACGTATTTTACAAAGACGTTATGTGCTGTGAATGACTGTCTGCTCTGACCCTGTGAGGAGCCGGGACAGTCCATCTCATGGGCAGAGGCACAGACTCTGCAGTGCCTACAGGACACTGCTTTAGGTCAGTTACTACAACTGTACCCATACTGTCAGTCGCTGTAACGCAACTTACTGCTTATGACAAGACAGCTGACAAAGATCCATAGTAGCCTACCATTCCATCTGTAATTAATCTGCTCATGGGCGAGTATGATGTTGCGTTGAAGGAATGGTTCAGTATTTTGGGAAATACACATATTTTCTTTCTTGCTGGGAGTTAGATGAGAAGATCACCGCGATGTCACGCTAACAACAGTCACTTCAGAGATATTTCAGGCTGACTGTCTGACAGTCCAATCACCGGCCTGTGATTGGCCATCGCAGCGTGGTATCAGGTAACGTTTCTCCAAAAGTTGTCTATTCTTCGCTGCGTTTTTTTACCCTGCAGTCCGCGTCGCTGCAACCTAAACACCTAAACTAGCAAGGGTGTGATTCACAAGTGTCATCACAGTAAGATATCGTATCGATTTTTTGGACAACGATACAATATTTGCTGACATCACAAAGTCTGTCACAATGCGATTTTTAATTTGATTCAATTCATGGGCCAGCAATCGATATCAGATATTATATGTCCATTTAACACCATCACAGACATTTATGTCAACTCTCAAATGATGATTTAACAACTTTATGACAGAATTCCTCCAGACATTTATGACGCAGACATGCCATGTCATTTTTGAAATAAAGGTGTATGTTTAAGAAAGAGATATAGATCGATATTTTCACTTTTTTTTTTTAGCAATCTTTAATATTGGATCATTGAACATCAAATCGATATATAAATCCAGATCAATGTATTGTTACTCCTTATAAACTACTCTAATTCAAAATGTATGAGATGAGTGTTTTTGCCACAATGCCTGATTCTTTCTGAATGTGGCCTAACTGCTCATTTGAAGTAAACACAAATTTTCTTTAGTCTGTGGTCCAACAGGTAAATTAGGTCTCCAAAGAAACATTGGTGAGAGCATAAAACTTTGAAATAACATCATGAAAAAAGCAAACATTCAAAATGTTGCAGCCATTAAATTGTATGGACGGTTCTATAGCCAGCAGACGTTAGCTTGGTTTAGCACAAAGACTGGAAACCGGAAACAGCAAAGCATACTTCCTAAAATCTCGAACCATTCCTTTAATTTGCCTTGGTGTTGATGCCACCGCCTGTTCACTGGTTGTGTTGCCATGGACACTGGAAATTCTGTGACCTTGCTCCTATGATTAACGGGGTTGAACACTGTGTGAGGATCGAAAACATTTGAATTTCAAATTGATTTCAAAGCTCAATTTTTATTAACAAGAGAGTGGCTGATGTATGGGAACCCATTTCAGCCAATAAAAGAAAAAAATAGCTCCATGTTAAGTCATAATTATAGATTTTTTTTTATTATTTTTTTTAAAGAGTCAAAATTATGAGATAAAGTCAAAATTATGAGATATAAATTCGTAAATATGAGATAAAAAGTCAAAATAATAATTATTTCATAATTTTGACTTTTTATCTTATAATTCTGACTTTTTAAATCTCATAATTATGACTTATCATGAGGATATTGTTTTTCTTTCACTGGCAGTAATGGGCTTCCACACTGATCCATACATAAAATTGTCATCCTGTCATTCACTGCCATTATTTGATGGAATATTTTTGACATCTTGGGATTGTGAGTGTGTTTATTTTATTTCACTTGATTGCCAAGACTGAGATGAAAAGAAAATTAATACCACACCAGTCAGTTAGCTTAGCCTAGCATAAAGACTGGAAACTAGGAGACAGCGAGCATGGATCTGTCCAAATAGACACGCTTAATCCCATTTGTTTAATCCATACATGAATAGAAATGTAAAAACAATACATTGGTTTTTTTATGGGCAGTCATGTGCTATTATTTATTTCTTCAATTGACACACTGTGATATTCATTTTTACATTTCTGTGTCTGTGTGTGTGTGTGTGTGTGTGTGTGTGTGTGTATGTGTACAGGTTAAACAATTTTACATGATAGTTAGTGAACTTTAGAGGTGCTGGAAGATGAATTTTGTTAACTTTGGACAGAACCAGGCTAGCTGTTTCCCTCAGTTTCCAGTCTTTATGCTAAGCTAAGCTAAATGGCTGCTAGCTGTAGCATCATACTTTACATACAGACATGAGAGGGGCGTCAATCTTTCCATCTGGCTCTCGACAAGAAAGTTAACAAGAGTATTTCCCAAAATATCAAACGACTTCTTTAACATTTTCAATTACTCATTTACTATTGTTTTTCAATATACAAAAAATATAACAAAAAAACCCCCAAAAAATGGACAATTATGTGTGTCATAAATGTGTCAGTTTATGTCACATGACAGTAGCAAAAAGGTTCCCAGGCTTTACAGTAAACATGTATCTGATCACTTTACACTGTTTAAATCTTTTGTCATTTCAGGACTGCCGTCATAACATTTGATTGATTTTGTGAAACATAATTCACATGGCCTTTGTTCTGTCAGACTGCGTGTTGTTTTGGGGACTGAGTGCAGACTCATATTTGCAGACATCTCGTGTCAGATTCATCCAGACTCATTCAGATTTGTTGATTCTCCATGAAATTTACATGTACATACTGTAACTCTGACCATTTTCTTTCAGTTCACATGAATTACATGGCTTCGTTGTCAACAGTGTTTTGCTCAGTGATTTCTGGCCTCGCTGTTTTGTTTTGTTAGTCTTCACACATTATGATTTCCTATTTGTGTTGTAAATATAAAACACAATATCACAGCGTGTGATTATCTCCATTCTTTCCTCAAAGAAGTAAGAAGATCATGTGAGAGTCTCAGTGAAGAAGGAGTCTGGGGGGTTTAAAAGTATCCCCAAAACGGCAACTGTTGGCATACATAACTCGCAACGCACCATCTGCGCTGCTCGACGGAGCGGCTCGCAGCGTGTGGGAGTGACACCACCTGTCAGAAGTCTGCTCAGCTCGACGACACCCATGTGCAGCCGCATGACGGAGCCCAACATCCCATAACAAGTCAAACAAAAACGCATCACTGATAAAGCGGGTCAGGCTTGATATTTTTTTTATGGCTGCACATTCCTTTAAAATTGTTCAGAATATTTAGTGATTGCCCGCAAAGTCTCGACAGCCAGGATCTGGCTCTGCTCTGTGTCATATTCAAAAGAGAACAGATCAGACAAAACTTTACAGTGGCTTAATGATTGACACATATCTCTATTTATCATTTATAAGCAGTGAATAAATGCGTAATAAATTGTTAATAACGCAATAATAATGTAGTTGTAAGCAGAGAAAAAGACATTTGTAAATGTTTATTAATGCATTTGTCAACAACTTCAACTTCTTGTATGAAGCATCTGTAACTGGTATAAAAACAGATATAGCACAGCTGTAATTATATATAATGAACAAACACATGAATAAATCCTTTATTAACATTTATTTACACATACAAAGCACTCAAAAGCATGTTTAAAACTATAAATTTGTTTGAAACTCATGAATACATGTGGAACTTGAAGGTATCATTCTTGGTATTGGAAATATCATATTAAAATATTAGAGTTAAAATTTTAAAAAAAAGTCTTAACTCAAGGTCCACTGACTAGAATTCTCCCGGGGCTTTCAGCCAGATGTCATGACCTTCATCACTGGATGGTGTCTGCTCAGTTCTCATGGAGAGTGAGGAAGAAGCAGGCTAATGATAAGTACAAACTTTATTAGCAAATAGGGATGGTAGTAGGGATGGGAATCGGGTTCTTGTTGAAAACCGGTTCCCAGTGTTTCAATTCCTTGGAATCATTTGCCAATTTTGCAAACGTTTCCCTTATCAATTCCAGTGGGCGCAAATGATGTCACCATGCACGTTGCGTAGCTTACGCAAGCTACACAACGTGCGTGGTGACGTCATTCACCAGTGCAGCCAGCAGGAAACATGGGGCCCAAGCAGCACAAACGCTCGAAAGTTTGGTTACATTTCATGAGAAAGGATGACAACTAGTGGTGCAACGGATCGCAGCTGATCCGTGTGCTGTACAGATCGCTCCACAGTTCGGCACACATGTGATCCGCAGACTACGTGTGAGCATCATAGTTTTACTGTCACTGTTACTTTTGTATAAGTTATAATACCCAAAATCTCAATGCAGAGTTGCAGTGAAAAGACAGGACAGAGATCAAAGCCAAGTGCATTTTAAAAATAATTTAACCCTAATCCCAACACTTTTTTACTTTTTGCTTATCCGAAAAATGATCCGATCCGTGACTCAAAACCGTGATACGCTCCGAACCGTGAGTTTTTTTGATCCGTTGCACTCCTAATGACAACAGGGCAACTTGCAATACTTGCAAAGTGGATATTTCATCAAAGGGAGGAAATATTACCAATATGCAGAAACATTTGCACACACAGCATGCGACAACTTTGAATGAATGTCGCATTCTCGATCCGCTCCGGAGTGAATCTCAACCCAGTTGCAGCGGCAACGTTAGCACGTCCTCTGCTGTTAATACTGCAGGTAACTAACTAACTAACACTGCCTATCATGTTAGCGCCATTTTCCTCATTGTAAAACCTGCTATTACTAACTGTTAACGTTAAATGAATGCCTTTGTGGGCCTCTTAAGACCTCACTGTTGGGTTTGTAAGGTCATGTTACTTCTAAACTAAACAAAGTTGATGCTAATCGACCTGTTTGTTCTCCTTTTTTTCCAAATGAGAATCGATAAGAGAATCGATAAAGAACCGAATCGTTAAGCGGAATCGAAAATAGAATCGTAATCGTAAAAATCTTATCAATCCCCATCCCTAATCACAAGTGTGTTACACTGTTAGTAACTAAACACATCAGTTATGGATGTTTCATAGGAGGTTGAGTATATGATACTTCAGAATCGATATTCCAGTGGTCGATATACGTTGTTCAGAATTCTGACACGATCATGACCGTTTCAGAGCAACCAGCGGCATCTGCGGCTGCAAGCGATTAAATGTGTTGACTGGAGTGAGGACGCGATCAAAACTGCTCGTGTTTGCAGCGGCCCGTCGACAAGCTGTTGTGGTCCGCCGTACTTCCGTTGCCAAAATGCACACGCAGCTTTCTCATTGTTTACAAACTGTAAAAGGGTCTATAACATTCATTCATTGTTTTTTAATTGTTTACATATGCAATTTGATTACAGTTAAATTATTTATTTACACATTATTTGATTTTCAGTAAACTCAATACAGTAATAAACAGGTTTTTAAAATATTTTTGAATATTTGTGTTCTAGGGATCCTTTCCCCTCATTAATAAATAAACAAAAGTTGAGTTTTCACTGCTGTTTTCATACATCATGTATGTTTACCGTTGCAGTATAATGAAGTCGAAGCATAAATGATCTTCCACAGTATAATCCAACCAGCAGAGGCAATTTTCTTGTTGGGACGTCGTCAGCAAAAACAGAGCTTAAACAACCATTACAGTGATATGATCCCTGTTTTATGGTGTGTGTATCAACACCAGCGAGGTCATGGCACAGCGGCTCTCAAATGAGCAACGCTGCTGTAATTTTCATAAGCCGCGAGACATCTGTAAGCACGCCCCTGGCTCATTCATTAGTCATCTGCATTCTTCATTTCTTCTGCTGTATTATATTCCAACGAACGTTAGTCATTCTAATCTCATTCCGGTCACTGTGCTCATGTTGTGATTGGTGTAGTGTGGGATGAATGGGTGAGCGGCTGCGCGCTACACTGCAGCTGCAATAATTCAATTCACAGATTACATCTGATTTATAGCAGCGCACGTCAGATAAATGAATAGCAGGTGTGTGTTTCACTCTGAGCCGTACATTATGATGATGTGACACACGAGCTCCATGTTTTGGGACTCTCTCTCTCTCTCTCTCTCTCTCTCTCTCTCTCTCTCTCTGTCTTTACAACACCAGGAAATCTGGATCCTGAAACCTCTGGTCCTCTGCACCCTGATTAAATGGCTTTATTCTGGTGACAGATGAGATTAATCGACCTACTGGAACAGCTCTTGGATGTAATGAATGATGATAACGAGTGAATGAAACAGGGGTATTGTACACGTCCCCTGTCTTTCTTAATACTACAATGTTGTTGTTTTTTTGACATAACGTTCATAAAGAAAAGATTTTCTGTGTTTTGTGTGGAAGATCTTTGCTGTGGTCAACTCCGTTTCCTATGTTTTGAGAATGAGCTGCTCGACAATCACATAGGGTCTAATTAAGCAATATTAACATGGTATTATGGTCAAAAATGTGTTGGAGATGTGTGATCCCTTTTTCTTTCCATTTGGTGCCTACTAATGGTGATTTGTTTGCAGTGGAGTCAGGATTGCGCAATGTTTGTTTGTGTCAAAGGTGATACTGCGGTGTCTTTTTATTTTTTTGACTTCCCTCATTCAAAATTTAACTGAATGTTATATTGTTTTCTAGCCAGTGAAAGTTAACAAAATGCTATATTGTTTGCTAGCTAGCTAAAAAGTTAAGGAAACGTTATATTGTTTGCTAGCTAGCAAAGAAGTTAAGTAAACATTATATGCGCACACAGATCAGCTAAAAATGCCAAATGTGACAATTGTCTACAGGCAGTTTCCAAAAATAACTTAAAGGTTTGGAACAAAATATTATTGTTGTAATCGTTCTCTTACCATTTCGATGTCCAAATGAAATCAGTGGGCCTCTTTTTGTTTAAGTTACGCTAAAGCTGATATGAATGTAAAAACTTGGGTGACACTGTTCTAACTAAAGTAACTGTCTTTCAACACATTGTTTTCCCTGTTTTCTTATGGTACCAAGTTACAAATGTCTGTCTGAGACACTTCAAAAGAAATTATTACTCTAAGTAGTGGAATAAACCAAACAAACCTCTACCAAATGCACAAAATACCTCATCAGCAGATTTTTATGCAGTTTGTAAGAAGCGAGAGCAGCACAAACAGTGTCCAAAAAGTGGTCACTTTTAATTTTATCAAATGTGTTGTGCATCATTAACAAAGGACTGTGTACTGCCAAACTAATCCCTAAAGCTTTTGGCTCAAACGGAGATTTAAAGCACAAAACAAGCAACAAGAAATGTCAACCAATTACTGCACGGTGACAATGAAACTGCAATAAAGTTGCCACATCAAAGTGGGTACACAGTGTGTTCAGAGATGACAACTCCTGGAGAAAGTCTAGATACAAATCCCTGAGGACGCTGGACTGTAAACCCTGCCCAAAAAAACACTGCTTTGAGGATTTGATGGCATAATTAGGGTCTTTTTTATAGGGAGACTGTCAGATGGGTGGGAGTGTGTCACTCAGTAATGGCCTTTTAATCAGGGATCAGATGGTAGTAAAGAGAGTGCTCCTCGCTGTGGAGTTTAATGACTGAAATCAAAGTAAACAGTGAGGTGCTTCTAACCCTGACATAAAAAACATTATACTATAGATGAAGGTGCACCAACAAAACTTTCGCAAAACTATGTTTAAAATGAGTAAATCCAGATTTAAAGAGACAGTTCTCTCCAAAATCAAATTCATATTTTGTCTCCTAGCTTTGCTGTTTATCCATCTAGATTGTGCTGGTGTGAATTGCAGAGGTTTGGAGATATCTGATTTCTCTCCATTATATTGGGACTAAATGGCATTTGGCTGGTGGTGCTCCAAAGCTCCAAAAAACATATTTGAAAAAAAATCTTTCCAAAAATCTCAACCCAGTTACTCAAGATAATCCACATACCTTGTTTTGAGTAGTTTCATGTGGGAACTACTTTCTTTCTGCAGTAAAGTCTACCGGAACTACTTTCTTTTCTATTAATATTATCAAAATGCTTTGAATGGAAATCACTGAAATGTCATTTTTTCTTTCCTTTATTTTTGTTCCAACATGAGCCTGCTATGTAGTCACAATCACTTAGCATGCACATATTGTACGCCATACACGATTACTGGTCGTTACGAGCTAAACTGCATGGCGAGATAGTAAGTGGAGGTAAAATAAAGAGACTGACAATGAATGCTTCAAAAGCACGTTAATTGTGGCTCTAAACAAGAATTGTTATGAAGACAAGTGCAGATAAAGAGGAGAATATTTTGGGCAGCTGTGTTGAAAGTCAACTGGGCGACAGTGAACCAAGCACGACTGCTGAGGGCTACTTCAGAAGTCAAGTGTCCACAAAACCTGTTACCATCAAACGCTGTGCAGTGAGGTGGAACATGGAGAGCTCAATAGTTTGCGAGGTGGTACACAGAGTAAAAAGTTTGAGAAAATCTGCATTATGATATATTGTTTGGTTAGTGACCATTGGTTGTAGTACATTCATTTTCACAATGCATTGTGGGATACTTTGAGACCACTTTATAGGGTATAATAATTCTCATTATACATTTGGGCGGCACTACAAAATCGTGAACTCACTATGCCGTCGACTATATGGTAAGTATCCGTAGCAAGGTTTGTTGTAGGCAACTGGACTTCATAGAGTTCTTGAAGACGTTTCGCCTCTCATCCAAGAGGCTTCTTCAGTTCTGACTGACTGGCTTGGGAGTTCAGGTATTAAACCACTGTGTGGTCGTTAACACCTAGAGGGGGCATGTGTCTCAATTGCCCCCCTTCCATTGTGTGGACCTTGAGTTTCACCTGGGGGGAGGTGTGAATGAGGGTCATTAAGGGCCCTGTCACCATGTGACTTGTTGGAGTCACATGATTTCAGGTGAGTATCAAACTGTCTTGGGAGTGTTTTTAAAACTGCATTGTATGTAGCAGATAAATTATGTCTTAGACCACCTCCTCTGTTGAGAGATGGCCTTTCCAGGTTAACAAAAATGGCTTCTTTTACTCCTCTCTCAAACCATCTGTCTTCCCTGGCCAAAATCCGGACATTGTGGTCTTCAAAAGAGTGTCCTTTATCCTTCAAGTGTAGATGGACTGCTGAGTCCTGACCTGAGGAGGTGGCTCTCCTGTGTTGAGCCATGCGCTTATGCAGCGGTTGTTTTGTCTCCCCAATGTACAGGTCTGAGCACTCACTTGTTTGGTAGCTAGTGAACAAGATACCAAAATGCAACAAGTTACTAAAATGCAGCATTGTTTTTTAGCGAGTTAAAAAGTTATCTAAACATAATATTGTTTGCTAGCAAGCGAAAGTTAACAAAATGCCAGATTTTTTTCTTGTTAATTCAAAAGTTATCTAAAGATTATATTGTTTGCTGAAAATTAGCAAAATGCTACATTGTTTGGTAGCTAGCTAAAAAGTTAGTTAGCCTATATAACCTACTCATGATGGCTGGGCAGGGAAGCTCTAATTTTTCCTCCTTTGAGATAAACTTGTCCAAGTTATCTGGAGTCTGGAGTTAACTAGAGTGAAAGAAAGACGACAGACCATACAACTCAGCTAGGTTGTGTTTGTCCTTTAATGTATGTAAGTACTGGATCACAATTTGATTTGGAGTTTAAAGTTTTGGTGTAACAGAATTAAATTTAATCTATATTAGAGTAAAAAAAACTGACCTGAGGTTTAAAGAGAGATTTAAAGTTAATGTTTCTCAATTTTGAGGTGGTTTAAAACTTTGGTGCAACACAATTTAAAGTGGAACTGTGGTTTAATCTGATTTTAAAATGAATCATTGCTGGTAAATTATTGTGTGGATTTTTTTCAAAGTAATTTTGTTTGTTTCTCACCTCCAAGCATTCAAATTCTCTCCAAATGGACCTCAGGGCACATGTGAGCAATAAAAGCAATAAAAGAACGACTTTATTGGGCTTCTTTGGGAAACTATGAGGAAGCTAATTACATGGATGCAATAATACATTTCTGGGTATAATGAGACCGACTTTGAATATCTGTACGTTCACACCGGATAATTAATCTAAATGAGTGATATTAAAACTGGAGGCGGGAGCAACAACAACAGCAGCAGCCGCCGTGTGAGTAATCCCCCCGAGAGCAGCTGGACCAATAACCAGGAGGCAGGGCTGCAAACACAAATTGGATCTCCAGGTTCATCAGAGAAGCTCTTCATCACCAGCAGAGTGTGAGCACAAAGATGTATGATGGTGATATCACCAGCAGCCCAATTCTGCATGTCCGCTTATACGCTGTAGAGCATTTTTTAGGATTTATGTCTTTGAAAACCAAAACTTGTTCCAACAGTATAGAGTAAAATCTTCCTACAAAATTCAAAAATAGCCTGGCACTGTGTTTGACAGTGTGTATGGTGCATAAGAAACACTTGGATAGCTCTCCTCGTGAATGGCTGTTACATATTTAGACACTTTTCACACACAGCCAACTTTCCAAAGAACGTCCATCACACCAGCTACTGTTGCTAGGAGATTTGTGACGCAACTGTGCAGCCTCATATGAGATCTAATGTATTGGTTTCATACATTTTATAGCTTAATAAATTCTAGAAAATAATAATGTTAACAATATAACAATAATAATAAGAAGAAGAATGAACTGAATTGTTTTTTTTTTGAAAGGTTAATATTGGTTATTAAAATTTCAATAATGGATATGTATCTAATCATTACTATACTCTTCAAGAAAAAATGAAATGATTTCAGTCAGACAGGTTATATCACCAAAAGTTTATCAGTGTAAGAATTGGGTGATATTTTTACCGTAAGTCCCCCTATTTAGCATTATATAAGCATTTTATAAACAATATCTAAATATTACATACACACGTGTGCATTACACATACAGTGTCATATGTGTACTTCATGTTAATTGTGTGCGAAATCACCTGAACAGAACTGCCCAAGGATGCAAGTGTCATATCATATTGTATCGTATCATATTGTATCGTATTAGCATATCGTATCGTATCGTATTGTTTCAGCATACTGTATCATATCGTATCGTATCGTATCATATTGTATTGTATTAGCATATCATATCGTATCGTTTCAGCATACTGTATCGTATCGTATTGTATCATATTGTATTGTATTAGCATATCATATCGTATCGTTTCAGCATACTGTATTGTATCGTATCGTATCATATTGTATTGTATTAGCGTATCGTATCATATTGTATCGTATTAGCATATCGTATCGTATCGTTTCAGCATACTGTATCGTATCGTATCATATTGTATTGTATTAGCATATCGTATCGTATCATATTGTATCGTATTAGCATATCGTATTGTATTGTTTCAGCATACTGTATCGTATCGTATCGTATCATATTGTATTGTATTAGCTTATCGTATCGTATCATATTGTATCGTATTAACATATCGTATTGTATTGTTTCAGCATACTGTATCGTATCGTATCGTATCATATTGTATTGTATTAGCGTATCGTATCATATTGTATCGTATTAGCATATCGTATCTTATCGTTTCAGCATACTGTATCGTATCGTATCATATTGTATTGTATTAGCATATCGTATCGTATCATATTGTATCGTATTAGCATATCGTATTGTATTGTTTCAGCATACTGTATCGTATCGTATCGTATCATATTGTATTGTATTAGCGTATCGTATCATATTGTATTGTATTAGCATATTGTATTGTATCGTTTCAGCATACTGTATCGTATCGTATCATAATGTATTGTATTAGCATAACGTATCGTATCATATTGTATCGTATTAGCATATCGTATTGTATTGTTTCAGCATACTGTATCGTATCGTATCGTATCATATTGTATTGTATTAGCATATCGTATCGTATCGTATTGTTTCACTATACTGTATCATATCGTATCGTGTCATATATTGTATCATATCGTATCATAATGTACCATGTTATATAGCCTATCCTATCCTATGAAAAATGCATCATGTTGCATCGTGGGAAATGTCGGATCCTGGATTTTGGAGCTAGAACCGCACTAGCATTCATTAACATTCATAATACCTTTATTTACTTTTCTTTTTCTTTTTAAAATCAGCCACTTGTGAGCCTCCAATCTTTATGGAAGTGTAACACTAAATCTCTGGACTTCCCCTCTGAAGTGTCCTCATGTAGTAAAAATAACAGCAAAGTAAAGCAAACAAAAAGAAGCTGAATCACCATCACAAAAGAACAACAAACTACGACAGTTGCACATGGTCATACTCTAAAGACTTATTAAAATTCATTTGTCTTTTTATGCTTTATGCAAATGAGCACTGCAGATGTGCGGCCCCGCCCTCTTATTAGCATGAACACCATTAAGCTGACAAGAGAATCAACTATTCAGACGAATGTGCGGCAGGTTCACAGTATCACTGTCGTTACCACCTGAAGTCATCACTTTTATTAGCTCACCTCAGCTGGGTGCTGCTCACCAGCTGTGCTGCACCGTGTCCAGATGGTTCTGCTGCATTCACACGCAGATATACAGTCCATCCTTATAGAGGCGTGGAGAGCTGCATTAAATTTCAGTCTTAAAAAAAAGTGTCATATCATCATTAATAAACTACTTTAAACTTTAAACTACTTTAATATGACAATGGATATTCAACTGAAGCAAATGAGAGGAGGCTGGACCATGTGGGCGCTGCAGAGGAATGTATGTCAACTCACTGTTTAAAGAGTGCAGCTTGTACCAGAGTATTGATACTGTGAAAAATGAGTAGTGGTTGCATTTCAAATCAGTATTGATATTTATTGATATATCAATACTTCTTACAACACTAGCCTGTAGTTTTGGTGTGAGTTACAGAGTTTCTCTCTATGGCTGATATCTCCAAAACTCTGTAATGCACAGCAACTATCTAGATGGATAAATAGCACTACAGGGAAAAAATATTTTTTTTCAATTTTGGGATGAACTGTCCCTTTAAAATACCGGCGTGTTTCCTAATAGTGACACACTTATTTACTACAGACATGTATTTCCCCCTCAGGATGAATTGTAATAACTTAAATTATCCTTTTTTTTTTCTAGTATGTTGGTTTATGACTTTGTCACCAGCATCATGGAAGCACATTTTTGCCAATGTGATGGGAAAAAAAGAAGATCCAGTCATTATAAAGACAAACTTTGTTGAAATAATGATTTGGTGTTTCAGAATATTGAGATAATATCTCAGCATTAATGAAACTTTCTCAAAATGACTGACAGACTTAGTCATTATTTATAGATATTAAGTCGTTATCTTGAGATGCTAACTCAGTATTTAAAAGTTTGTTGTAAACAGGTTGCACATAAGAGTTTTAATGTGCATTGTGAGCTGGATCAACATTAAAATTCAAGTCAAGTGAAGTTTGGTTGAATAATTAGTTTGAAGTCTTATTTGAGTTTTGTAAAAACCAACTGAGTTTGATTAGCTGACCTTGAGAAAACATGCTCGACAAGCTGTTCAGTCACACTGACAAACATCACAAACAAATCTGATTTCCTTTTTTCCTTTCTCAGTTTCAGGATTCAGTTCTTGATTTTCACAAAGTACCTGCAGCTGCTCCTGTTGGAGCTACTTTATTACACTTTAAAATGATACTCCACTTTGTGAGAATAGGCCACTCAGTATGTACTCACCACTATGCCGATGTGATGATGGGTGAAGGTCTTCAGTTCACAAAACAATCCTGGAGTTTTAGGAGAAACAGGGTAGCAGCCTCATCCAGAACAATGGCAGTGAACGGTGACCACGGATAAAACGTTAAAAAAAGAACACAAAACAAACACAAAATGTCTCCATCCTGCTTGTGTGGTGTAATCCAAGTGTCGGCGAGCCGCGACATTAAAAATTAACCACAAAAGACGCCATTTACACCATGTTTTTAGCAGAAATGTCAACTGTAGCATGTAGCCGGTAGGATGTAAACATGGCGTCGATCTCGCAAGACTTCCTATATATCTTAATGGACGCACGTGCGGAAGTCTCGACTACCCTGTTTCTCCTAAAACTCCAGGATTGTTTTGTGAACTGAAGACCTTCACCCATCATCACATCGGCATAGTGGTGAGTACATACTGAGTGGGTTATTCTCACAAAGTGGAATATCACTTTAAGTATAAGGTGTAGAGACTGAATTCACATGATGTAGAAAAAGCCAACTTGCAACATTTTTTCCTCCTTATTCCAGCACAGCATCAAAAACATGCTTATTGTAGTGAAAAATGAAAGCTTAAGTGAAATGGGGTGGAATTAAAGACTTTTTTTTTGCTGGCTTAGTATTTGTGAGCAATCAGAGCACGAAAACAAAATATCTGTGCTCCTCAAAGTTCCCGTCAGTTCCGGGCACGGTTTTGTAAAGGGCTTGGTAAGCAGTCGGTGCGCTCCAGAAAACTCACCATTACTTCAAGGTCAGTAACCAAGTGGACTGTGATCACAGATGTATTTAATGAATTTCACACAAAATTCAGTGATGAGGAAACATGAACTACAATCGTTCATTGAAGTATTTAAAGAAAGTGGCTCCACAAAATGATCACATTATTTTTGCAAAGTGATATCATGGTTCAGTTTCATGTGTAAGAATAAGAGATATAATCTTAACAGAGGACCCAGCACCTCTCCAAGCCTCTGCTACTTTTCTTTCTCGTGGATTGATTAGATATCTCAGAGTGGAACCTTCCTGGACTCGAGCGTGCTCTGTCAGCAGTCTTCGGCGAGCACAACGTCTCAGCTTTTCAATGCATCCTTTCTATTGCCTCGGTCTCTCTCCCACTTTGACGATACACTCATTATTACAATCAGCAGTAATGCCCAGGCCAGTGACTGCGTGTGTGTGTGTGTGTGTCTGTGTGTGTGTGTGTTTTGGCAGGATGCAAAATGAAGTAAAGTGTTTCTAAATAACAGAACAGACAGAACTGCAACACAATCATTTCAATAATTCACTGCATCACGTACAGAAGGAGATGTGATAAAAATAAACATCTTGTCTTGCAAATATTCAATCTAATAATCAGCACAATATTTTTATAGGCAAAGTCCATAGATCAATGTAGAGGAAACAGTGCACTCCGTGTGTAACACCTGTAAAACTGTACAGCTCTTACCTTATTTACCTCGAGTGGTGTGTATTAATGCACACAGTTTGTTTTATGTGTCTGGGTTTTGAGATATCTTTAATATCTGCTTACATCATAATCAGGGCTGGCTAGTAATGGATTACATGTAAGTGGGATTATGTACTCAGAGTACAAAAAATAAGTAACTATAAACAGCCCAGAATACATTTGAGCAATGTGTAATTATATTATAGTTACATTGTCAAGGATTACTTGATTACAGTGTTGATTACATCTTTAAAATATGGCAGTTTTGAAATTATGAAACTTTTCATGCTCTAATAGCTCATAAAAAGTGCGTTTGACACACAGGTTTCTGAGACAATGGTTCCACAAACAAGCAAAAATGAATTTAATTTGTATTTAAAATTAGGAATTATATTACTAATTACAAAAATTATAATGTAATTTGTTTTCTCTAAAGCGATATTCCACCCCTAGATGATAATCCACTCAATAATATTTGGCTGCAACCGTGTTTTCTGCTGAAACTAGATAATAAAATAGATGGTGAAGCATGGCTACACGTCAGCGTAGGTTCATTGCCAGAGACAAGGCGCAGCCTGCAGGCCACTCTGATATCAGCTGTTTAGGCTTACCCTGCCTACAACCATATTTATGCAATGCGTTTTACCTTGACCTGTGATAAAATATCCCACTGAAGGGCTTTCTGCTTCCTGTGGTGTGGAAGAGCAAACAGCACTCAACGTACCACACAACACATTTGTTTCTTTTCTCCAAACGCTCCTACAACACCAGAGAACAGGATGGGTTTTAAAGCCCCGTAAGTGTCGGCACTGAAAGTCGTCCCTGTACAACACTCACCCTTTAACCCTGCATGTAATGAAGCATAGTGCAGATCATTGTAATATCTCTAAATAACATTAGCTCTATGATGCTCCACTACCTTGGCATACTTCATCGGAGCTGGCAGGACGCCCAGAAACCCTTTAAATTAATGAGATAACTGTACATATGCTGCGTTCACCTGATTTCTCTGAGCCTGCACTGATGCTGCAAGCACACACACACACACACACACACACACACACTTCTCCTGCAGCACCGCTCGGCCTCTGGATTCACTTTGCAGAAGTCTAAAAAGAGAATTTGCGAGTCAATAATCAGGATGACACTTGTAGAGCAAGAAGAAAGTAGGGCTGAGGATGTGATTTTGTTTTTACCTGCATTTTCAGTCATTTTACCAAAATAGTTTTATCTTGTTTATGTAATCATACAGGAATGAGGCTGTCTTTTTTAAGCAGGGTATCTGGCCACATAATAAGCAATGTTAATACATGAACTGTGTTCATGTATTAACCACATTATACTAATGTGGTTCTTATCAGCTAGATGCTTAAATGAGCAATTGTTTGCTCACTGACCAACATAAACCTGGTCAATGGCGCAGTGTTTTTCTGCTATTTAAAGGACATGTTTAGATAGTAAGATGCACTTTCACAGCTGGGCTCACAGTGCATTTACACTCTGCTTGTTACACACACAGGGACGCAGCGGGGTACATTTGCTCACATACAGTCAAATGCCAAAAGACTTGCCAACCCTCCTGACTTGCCCTGTTTTTCATTGCCCTCTCCCTGTTTCCTCTCAGAATCACAGTGCTCCGGTATTTCTCACCATTTCTGACTAATTTCACACCATTTTTTCTCCTTTTCATGATCACAACCTGTTTCTGACACTGCACATGTATAAGCCCATATACAACACTAAAAGTTTCCACCTGGAGAGCCATACATCTACACCGAACCAGACTTTATAAAAAGTTTCCAAAGTAAAGTTTTCATTTGTAATGTATATTCAAGTACTGTACATCTCCTGAGAATTCAAAGTAAATAAATGCTGCCACAGTCTACTTTGTACTTTTGCATTGTTATTTTGTTATTTTCATTCTTTAAAAGTCACCAGACAAAAAAAGTAACAAAGTTTCTGAAACTCAATTTTTTTTTTTAGTATTGAAATTCTCCCAATTTTTGAGGTCTCGAGGTTGGCAAGTATGAATGGTGCCAGACGGAGGATTGAGAGATGGCGGAGACAGAGGGTACACTGGCCAAGGATCACATGCCTGTCCCGCAGCGAAGACTTCGCTTATCCCACCAGGCTGTAACAGATATCTGTAAGTAATCCCAGGTGTCCATATGCACTCTTCACTGCTGTCAAAGTCACTGCTGCGCTTCATTTCTTTGCAAGTGGGTCATTCTAGCATCAGTGGGGATTTTCATGGGAATGGGAGATGACACTCTGATTGGTTTAATTCATGTTTCGCCCAAAACGCACCTATGATTAATTAAGATACTAAATACAACACCTTTGTGTCTCACTTTGTGCCGATCATGATGCAACTATTGTTTAAATAGGGCTCGTAGACTGTTTGAAACAAAGCAAGGTTTGCTTACAGTAGTTTCTTGGCACTGACTGTATTGCAGTGGTCTGTGGACCCCTGACAAAAAAAATGCAAGATAAATCTGAGCAGAAGACGATTAACAGTACAGAAAAGCTTCTTTTATCTTGTGAATTACTGGGTAATTTTGCCTCCTTATCTCTTTCTAAATATGTTTGAGTAAAGTCTGAGAAGGAAGAATCACTCTGCCTGAACTGTTCTGGACCCAAAGACCTCTGCAACTAGTGGCAAGTAGACATAAACTTTGCTTTAGGGAAGTCACAAGCCAAAAAAGAAGTAAATCACCGCTGTAGTCACCCCTGATCAAGTATCCAGTGTACTTACACGGGTCCTGAATGTGTCCAGCTCCTTTTTTGGAAGGACGTGGAACACCACCTGAGTTCAAAAAGTGCCTGATCAGCCGGTTTTGAAAACACGGAAAGCTTTAATGAAATTACAACTCGTACAGAGACGTCTGCCACTGCTGGCAGAGTTTTCTCTCTCCTCTGAGATGTGTCCAAGTCAAAGCCAGCCCGCACAGAGGTTACTGTATCAGTGGCACAATGCTCCCTCTGAGGCAGCAGCGCGGCCAAAAGCTTGATGCTAGAGCAAGTCTCTTAAGGAGAAAATGGAGATACTCATGGTTGCTGTTTTCCACTTTTTTTTCTTCCCATGCTGCATCACTTGCTGTATGACTCTTCACATGATGGACTTGGAGCACAAAGCTGCTTCTCTCTCAGGTTCGCCACTGCCAGGAACACAGAGTATTACAGCATAATTATGTTTTTTTTTTTTTTCATCCATGGATATAAAATATATCAAAGATAAAAGATTTTCATGCTGCTGGAATCTTTTGTGTGCTTCCTCAACGTGTTTAAGTCCTTTGAACCTCACACTTAACAGCTGAGTCTCTATCCCACCATCACATGTGAGCTCGGTTCCTGTTGTGCGTTGAGTAATAAGGATTATCAGATACCCCGAGGGTCGGGACTCTCTTCAGTCTGACACTTTGCCCTTAATAGACTTATTCACCCACCCATGCTTTGCTCCACATTATGACACAACACAGCACAGAGAACAGTAAGTGACCCACAGTTTGTTTTCTGCAAAGTATGTCAAAAAATACATCATTTCCTTTGCTTCCTCACTTCATGTAACTGGAAATAACTTGATAGAAGTGAGGCGAGGAACACAGGAGAGGAGAGAAATAGAAAGATGAATGCAGGAGACGCCCTTTCGCTCATAAATGAGACATTAACTAATGACTTTATGCCAATAAAAGTCACGTTTTATTATATTTTCGCTGCAGTGTTCTAGATAAATGGTTGCACTTCCTGCTTCCACTGGCTGCTATTTATGAGACGTTCCTGCACAGTAGATGCTAAGGAAAGCTGTTTTCACACTGATCACAGGCACTCACGCAAATATCACTCTCTGCTTTCTGTGCAACAGTTCCAGCTTGGTGAAACTTCAAGTATAGGCTAGTTTTAGAGATGGTAATCATTTTTATACTGGTCACAAGGTATCTGTTTTATACCAGTTTTTATACCTGTTTTGCAGTAAGACCAGAGGTGGCAAAAGTACACATTCTGTGCTCAAATAGAAGCACAGATACTGGTAAAAGTAGAAGTATTGATCCAACTTTTTTACTCAAGTAAAAGTGAAAAAGTACAGGATATGAAATGTACTAAAGAATAAAAGTTAAAAAATCGTCCTCTGAAGGACATTTCCACCAGCGGTTTCTGTGCAAAGCTAACTGAACCTCACATTTTCTGCACAAATAAGTCTTCCTCTCCGTCCATTTTGTCTTGTTGCATTTGCATTGCGTTTGTCTCATTATGTCTGTTCCTTCACCACCACCACCACCACCACCAGTGTCTAGACTCCATCGGGGCATTTCCTTTATTAATCATGGCTTCACTACCGCCTTTATATACGATGATGTCACGATGGAGTCTAACTGCCAAAGATTTTTCACATTTCTCTCTCAATTGTGCACATGTCAAATAAATGTATTTTGTACACCCAGAACGAGTCTCTCCTGATTGAAATGTCTTCACGTGTTACATTTCGATGTCTTCTATGTCTTGTTACTTCTTTTTTGTCTTGTTACACCTTTTACATCGTTGTTGTGTTGTTACGTCATTGCAGTTGTTATCATCTTATAACTTCTGTCACGCCTGATATGCCAGCCTCCTTAGAAATCAATCTTGATGTTGAGAGGTCGGGCGCACAATGATGCAAAAGGAGTAGCAAGTACAGATATTTGTGTTAAAATGTAGGGAGTAAATGTAAAAAGTTGGAAAATAAAGGAAAATAAATATTCAAGTAAAGTACAGGTACTTGAAAACTTAAGTACAGTAACAAAGTATTTGCACTTAGTTACTTCCCACATCTGGTGTTACATTATTCTCATCTGCTATTTTTTTAGCTGTTGAGTGTTTGCACAGAATGTACCTGCAGATACCCGACCCAGAGTCCTGCTCTGGGTCGGGTATCTGCAAGTATTCGTACATAAACAAGATTTATTTCTCTGCAGTGGCTGTAAGCACAAGTGCCCACTGATAACTGCGCTATGTAACATTAACCATGCTAAACAGCAGGGCTATGACTATTTACTGACACTCCTCCACAGACACACACATACCT
>JAJHUR010104162.1:19947-37904 GCA_027495735.1 Lutjanus campechanus | reverse complement strand
TTCATCTGCATACAAGGGAGAGAGGAAAGAAAGCTTTGGCTAGAAAACACAGCTTGAATGGACTGAGGCGAGGCACAAACAAACACGGAAACGACGATGAAACATCAGCTTCAAAACTGATCCACACGTGCTGTATATGATGCACAGATACACATACAGAGTGACACGCCCCTGGAAGTCTGAGGCATGATTAAAGTGACTTGCTTACTGTTTTCACTTTGCATGCTAAATGCACCTGCAACAACAGAAACTGCAAATCTCTGCTATTGAAGGTTATGTATAAAAAAAATAGACTCACTTGTCACAGTCCATCGCTATCAACTGATACAAATCTTTTCACCACAAAACTGAAGTTCAGTTTCAGCCAGTAATAATAATAATAATAGTAAATAAAAAAGAGCACTGGAATCAGTATAATATCGGCATTTAAATTGAGATGTTGGAATCAGATATAAAATGAAAAAAATGGGTTTATCTCTAACAAGTAAATTCTTGGTGAGTTTCTTCACTTATGGAAATGTGGCCACTCGGGTTGATATAGAAAAAGCTGTGCAGAGTTCTATATGCATATTCTGTGCTGACTTCCGTAGCTCGGAGACACAATTAGAATACAACAAAGGAAGATACCTGACAGGAAAAAATGCTGACCTTTTCTTTAAATGAGGCAGTTTTACTCACCGTTTGGAAACTCCTCCTGAGGTGTTTTCACTCTGCCTCAGACACACAAACACGCACACGCTCACACCTGATGTCTACACCGACTATTAGCGAGATGGAGGATCGTCATGACATTTAGTTTGACCGTTGCTCCAAACACTGAATATTTATTGCTGTATTAAAGCAACTGCCTCCCACGCGTAATAAGCCATTTCGGCAAAGAACATTTAAATCACGACAACAATAATGATGAATCGCCTTGCTGGCTGCCTGGCAATCTCGCCTCTAATCTCCACTTCAGACCCCAACATCACGTCTCGATTGTTCATAATTGCCCTTAAGATGAACTATGGTAAAAACGTTAGGAGCATCCAATTCTCCTTTAAATCAATCTTCCATTCCCTCTTATCAGTCAAGGGCACTCTGCAAACAGGAAGAATTGGCCTATTATCTATTTGCATTCAAAAAGTGAATCATCCTGTCAGTCTTTGCTTTTCCAAACCTATTTTGGCTATGAAGCTTATCTCTCTCATTAAGACAGGGCTGTGCTGAAAAGGTACAACACACTGAGATGGAAAAAAAAAAAGATCTTACGAGTACGTGATAACAGATGACCTAACACCGTGTTAGCTACTGATTCACCATCAGGAGAAATCTGGTGGAACGAGGTAAGAATCATAACAAGTCTGATACATAAACTGTGTGCAGTTGTTTCAAATTAAATCTGTGTATTGCCTAAAGGAAAAAGACTCCAGTATGTCAATCTGAGTTGGAAGGAAAGCAGCGAGAACCTGGCAAGAGAACCACGAATTCAAATTATGCAGAGATGATGCAGAGATGAGTTCTACTGTATGTAACCTCATACATATGCAAAACTGCCTCTTGGGAGATGGGTAAAGTTCCTATTTTTTGCACTTTAAATTTTCAGCATTTAGCTTATATTTTTTATACAGAATTTCTCACACCGAGGCAGCAGCTGGTGGTCCAGCCTCCTCCTTTATGCTCGGTTACTTAGGGATGGTGCCATACCGCTGTTCCAACAGCGCGTTATTCTGAAGCCCCAATGGTCCGAACAATCTCCCCCTGGACTGAAAACCCATTTGTCTGACAGCCCTTTATCCTGAAAATGAGCACACACTGTCCCTGCAACAACAAACTAACCCTAACAGCTACAGGGACAGTGTGTATTTTCAACGACATTTCTTAATGGGATAACAGGGTGTTAGAAAAATGGGCTTTTGGTCAGAATGGGGCATTTTTGGGACTATTGGGGTTTTGGAATAATGGGCTGTTGGAACAATAGGCAGTCACCATTGGGGACAGCTCGCAGGTCAAGATGGTAAACTACCAGTGCTGGGATACAGGAGATAACTACTTTGGATCATGTAATACAGGTTGTTACTTACAAACTACATATTCATTGCATTCTCATGACATTTCTGCCACACAGTATCGCTCAATGCCACAGCTCACTGGCCAGTGAAAAGTTATTGTTTAGGAGTAGTTAAGATGTAGTTTAACTACTTTTCATTGCGAGGTGCCTAACATTTTGGCAAAGTACTGTTTTTAAATAGTGTCCCAAACACTGTAAACTAGTGTGCCCGGTGTGCTAACCGCTAACAAGCTAACAAACTAACAAGCTGGGAAAATCCTAGTGTTAGTCAGTCACCAACTCTCTAAGCCTCTTTGACATTTTGTTCCTGGGATTGTACGTCATTTCATTCAGTAAAGAGTTATTTGTTGAAGGAAGTGGAGGGAAGGGAGGGACTTCCCAAGCTAGCAAGCTAGTTAGCTACCTTGCTTAGACTCTGTCTCAAAATGAACCATTCCTCTTTTGTGGAGCTGTTGATTCTCCTACAGAAGGGTGTTAAAATAAAAACTGAAGGTTCAAAATAGCTAATAAGCGACGTTAGCTTCCTCATTTTTTGGACTCTCCAGCCAGACTGTGTCCTACACTTCAGATACTCAGTGCTAATTTGGCTCCAATCCTTTAGCTATGTAGTCAGACAAACTATATCCATTCTTTACCAATATTTTATAACATAATGTGTTTATTTTCTTACTATTGTGTCCATATGTAGTGTTGATCACTTCCAATAAGACAAATACAGCCTCGGTGTTGTTCAAGCACAGTCCAAATTCACATTAGAAGAACTTGTGATTACTGGCCTGAACTAAATTTTCTGTTGCCAGCCTCGATCTTTACTATACACCCTCTGGTGCTAACAAGAACATCACATTTAAACAAAAAATCAAATGCATTGCTCCTACACCAGCTGTACTAAAACTGCCAAGACGGTGTTATTTTGGTCAACAGCATGAGTATGCTATCAAAGGCCACTAAAACTGAAAATTGAATCGACTACTCAAAGACATTCCACTGAAATTTATTGATTTTGCAGCAAGATTTTGCTGGTTTAAAACGTGTGACTGGGCCTTTACATATTCTACACAGGCAGAGCACATCTGCATTCACTGCAGCCTAATCTGTGACCATCCTGTTATTGGACTTCCTGGCCGACCAACAGGTGACCTTGACACCTGATTTGGCAACACGTTTTGATCACTTCCACAATGGACCACTTATTACATTACCAGTAAATGGGCTTGTGAAAAGGGGATGAGTCTATATTAATGACATTAGACAAGTCCATGAACAGCAGCACTTCTGGACCAACAAACACAAACACACCGACCGGTTTCCAAACAAGAAAAGAAAAGAAAAGGGCAGAGAAGCGCCACCACTGCAGAGATGCTGAATAGCACAAACTGCAGGCAAGTTCACGCAAACACAGGAACGCCATGACAGCTGCCACGCAGATGATTCCTCGTCGTCCCACTGTGTTTTGTGTGCAAGTTGCTACTTTAATTAACATCTGTTTAAGCACTTATCACTTGAGCTATTCATCAACAGGCCACTGAGGCAGCAGCTCTACCACAGCGAGGTGAACGAAACAAAACACGGCTGATTAAAAACCACACTCGTCTCACTGCAAGATAACACAAACACAAAATAACCTAAAATGTTAAAGTCAAACACAACCGATTCTACAATATTTAAACTTTCACCAGCTTGAAAGAGATGTTCCCGTCTGACTTTTTCCTCTTGTCAATATTTTTGGTTTAACTTTGAAGTGAGCGTCTTCACATTTTATGCTTGAATTTATCAGCTCATAGCAGACAGGCAACGTTTCAAATAAACAACATTTTATCAATAATTGACAAGCGCGTATCCTCAGAAACCTCACTTAAGATTGACATGAAATTGAGGTCACTAAGAAAGTATCACAGTATCTTAGAAGAAACAGAAGTATATCAATAAATAGACACAGAATAAATATGCTGCAGTTTTTTTTTAATTAAAAGAGAGAGACAGAAAAGTCCTCTATGCTGTAATCCCTGTCACTTTCAACGTTCTCTGGTACATATAATGACACAATGATCCCTCTACACTCTTAGAAATAAAGGTGCTAACTAGAACCATAGAGGGTCTTCAGCTTGCCCCAATAGGTAGAACCTTTTTAGAAATATACCTAGAACCTTGCGACAGGTTTCACCCAGAACCCCATATAAGAGGCTCTATAGGAGAACCCTTTTTATGGTGTAATGGTTACGACCAGAACTGGGGGTTCTGGGGGTTCTACCAAGATTCGAAAGTCAAAAAGAACCCTTTTATATTCCAAGGTTTCATCTAGAAACCACCAAGGAGGCTCTACCGAGAACCCTACTATATTATGGTACAAAGAACCCTTGAATAAATAGTTCTCTCTCTGGGGTTCTGTCCAGAATCTTTCCACATTTAGATGGGGCAAATAAGAACCCACCCAAGGGTTATATTCCAAGGGTTTAGTCTAAAACCCATCCAAGAGGTTCTTCCAAGAACCCATATTCCAAGTGTTTTATCTCAAACCCACCCAGGGAATTCTACTGAGAACCCTTTTATATTTTGGTACAAAGAACCCTTGACTAAAGATCTCTTCAAGGAATTCAACAAGCCTCTCTGGGGTTCTGTCCAAAATCTTTGCACCATCTAAGGGTGCTAACAAGAACCCAGAACCCTTTTATATTCCAATGGTTTAATCTAAACCCAGGGGATTCTACTGAGAACACTTCTATATTCCACGGGTTTTGTCTAAAATCCACCCAGGGAGTTCTACCAAGAACCTTTATATTCCAATGGTTTCATCTAGAACCCACCCAGGGAGTTCTACCAAGAACACTTTTATAATAGATACAAAGAAGCTTTGATGAAACTCTTTCTTCCAAACACCGTTCTTTGCTTGAAAGAGCTTTTAATGGAACCCATAGTCTTATAAAGAACTCTTGACAAACCCTTTCTTCAAAAAAGGGTTCTTGAGAAGCAAATGGTTCTGGGTAGAACTTCAGTCCTATAGTATACTGTTTACTGTTTACAGTACTATAGTATACTATAGTCCTGGTCACTTTTAACTTTCTGTGGTACATATAAGATGCCTCTAGTTACCTGCCAACAGCTACAGCTTCATATATATATATATGTATATACACACACACATATATACATATATATATTCATCACACATACTATGTGAAATAGAGAGTATGAAAGCAACAAAAAGATAAAAGTGAGGAAGACCTCCCATCCTACCCATGTTGTGGCCTTGTCTATGATTAATACCTTCTCTGGGTGTCTATTCTGTTCAGGAACACCCGCAGGCTGCTCCGCTCAGCTGTTTCTCACACCGCCTTGATGGCCTGATCTGAGGTTCTGGCTTTGAATCCCCCCGCAAAGTCCTTTACTGCTCTGCTAGTACGAGATGCTACAAAATCAACTTTAACAGGGCAGACCTTGCCTTTCAGCTTGGCTCTCACACTATCTAAGTCTCTGCCTTTAGCATGCATTACCCACCAAGGCTTCCCGAGTTCGCGAGTCACACAGAATGTGAAAAAGCAGCAAAAAGGCCGATTATTGGGCTGGATGGCGGAGGCGTCTCCACTGAAGTCTTCCCCATTAAATGTTGGGTGCTGTGATCCTGCTTGAAAGCTGCATTTGGCTCCACATAGCTGCAAGAAGTAACTGAGAAATCTGAACTTGGAAAAAAAACGGATTTCTCATGTAATGTGGCATCAATAAACTGCTCACAGCACATCATATTTACAAAGACAGTGAATTTATCAGATAAAGGACACCGAAAAAAAATCAAGAGAGACACAAAATTGTAGCTATTTCTGAGTTCTTTGGCAAAGAAGCATCTACATCAAGCACCAGAATTTAATTTGAGCGAGCACTTTGTGCCAGATTTACAGGTTCCCTCAACCCATTCTCAATATCTATCTGTCTATCTATCTATGGCCCAATGGGGATAGAAACTCTCCCTGAATTATGTAACTATAGCAGGTGAGCACGGTGTGGTGTGCAGGTTCATTTCCTCAGTCACATGACCTGCTCCGCTCTGGTCTGTGGGTGTATTTTCAGCAGCAAAGACGCTACTGAATGATCATAGACACGTTATAGGAATACTACAGGCAGCAGTGTGTCTCTATGATCCTCTTCCTCTTAAGCAGCTACAGATTATGACTTGTCACTTTGATCATGAAGCTGACACTACCGTATAGAGTATATGGGCTACAATATGGTATAGTACTGAATAATTACATATAGAACAAAGATGAAACTGCATCGAGCACATCTAGTACCTGATGTGCGTTCATAACCCGCTTTCTCTTACCTATGCCGAGGGTTAGCCTATGAACTATGTACAGGTATGAGGCAGCTCTATCACACCTGCTAGTAGTCACAAGGCGTTGCCAATAGCAACACCAGATGTTTATCTTAATGCACTAAATAACAGGATGGAAATGACTGCATTCTTTATAGGGATGGGTTTGATCCGGTGGCTTTATCTTGACATTTTTGTAGGGGGACGTTCAGTAGGGGATGGTACATGACATGCTTTCAGGAGAAGTCAAAGACTGGGGGACTTGAATATTTTATTGAGACAAAGTTACGTTAATGTAAATTATGTTACATATCTTACTAATGTTTGTATTTTGACCCACACTACAGTCTTTTTCTAAATCCAACCAAGTATTTTTTGTGACTTTATTTTGACTATCCCAGATGTTGCATACTTATTACTGCTAATTTGAACGTGCATGTGCAAAACTGACGCTACCTACAGCTTCATAGTTTGAAGCGTAGGGCCCCTGACCAAGCTGCTCTATTTGATGAGCTGGGGGTGAGAACGTGTTACGGCACTCTTTGTGATTAGTCAGACATGAGCGTAATTTGACAATAAAAAAAAGTGCTCCTTTAGCTTTAAATTAGTCCCCAGCGTCTCGTCTCTGCAAGTGCATTACTGCGCCCCACCCTGCTTCAACCTTTCACATCTCGAGAACCTCCACCCTGTTGCAGTAATGAGGGTTAGTCGTGTGACTCACTCTGTGCTCGAGCTGATTACTGGAGGTGCTGTTGTTGCTGCTGTTGCTATCTCTGGTGAGCTGCCCTCTATCTCCGTCCTCTGTCCCTGGACCATAAGCCCCGGCAGCAGACCATCAATCAGGAGGCCACAACAGGACCTCACGTAATCACTGTGCCTGTGTATGTTTGTGTGTGTGCGTCTGCACACACCAGACGTAACATGTGTGCCCGTGTGCATGCATGCGTGTCTATGTTACATTGCTGATTTTACAACCTAATGTGCTTGAAGCAATTTTTCACTTTGCTGGAGCTTCACGCCTCAGGAAAATCCACTGACAGCCACCATTTAATATTTACTGCTGCTCCAGCATCACCAGCACTCTAATCTGGTTGGTAATTACAAAAAAGGTCAGTCTCTACAAGTAACCACCTATTTCGCTCCAATTTCTCAAAATAAGGCATTTTAATTAAGATTACAAATATCTAGCGCAGCCAATACCATTACTTAAGCATTCATCAAGCTATAAATGTGTTTGTAAGCTAATAAGGAGAAGCCAAAGTTGTACCAGAAGAAGTAATATTAAGGTGACGACTAAATATTATTTGAGTAATTGGTTAGTCAGTTGATTATTCTTTTCTTTTTCAGTCCAGCAGTGGAACAACTAAATAATACACAGAAAAATGAATCCATTAAATCAGTTATAAAGCAAAAATGCCAAGAATTCTGAGTGTCCAGCATCTTAAATGACGAGATTTGTTTTCTCTTTGAAATGCTCTTATAAATTAATATATCTTAAGCAGAGCTACAGTGATTTGTTTTGATAATCATTTCAGCCATTTCTCAGGTAAAAACATCAAACATTTGCCAGGTCCAGCTTCTTAAATATAAGTATTTTCTGCTTTTCTTTGATATTAATGATAGTAAATGACGTTTTGGACTGCTGGCTTGACAAAAGAAGCAATTTGAAGATGTCACTTTGGCCTCTGGGGAACAAATTGACCGTGAAAATAATCGGCACTTTAATCGACAATGAAAATAGCGCTAATAAAAAAACAGCCCTGATTTTAAGGATTAACGCGTTTGGACAAAGCAAGCACTTTGAAGACGTCACCTTGGAGACTGTAACAGGCATTTTTCACTGTCATGTCTTGTAGACTTAAACATAAATTAAATTTCAGTCTATAAAACATCAATCAGAGCTCAAGGTGATGTCTTAAAATTGCCTTTTTTTGTCCAACCAACAGTCTTAACCCACAGATATTCTTTTTGTAAACATATACTGCAGCAGCAGAAATATTAACGGGGTGGCAAGAGGATGGAATGAAAAAAAATGTGTATATGTATGTATATAACCTTTTAATATATTATTTTTATAATTAATCTAATCTTCCCTAAAATTAAACCCAGATAGGTAGTTTAGTCAGGTTTAATCCGTCCCCCACACAGTCAAACACTAAACAAAACACGCCTCAACAAAACAACCACTCACTGTCCATCTGCAGCCGTTCTGCATTTGTAGGAGTGGAAGTTGACAACTCTGCACATGCATTTCTTAAAATTAGATTGTCCAAAACTGGGGTGGCAACTGGGAGGCAATGCATCTTTTACCACCCCTCTAGATCCGCCCCTGTACTGCAGGAAAAAAGGAAAAAAACTGTCACATCTGAGAAGCTGCAACCATCAACTTTTCACCAGTTTTGCTTGAGGAGTGAATTATTGAAATGATTGCCTCCACTGATTGACTAATCCACTTTGTTATATTACAGTCTACCAGTTGCTTTATGCTGATGTTTGTGCCGACGCACTGTAGCCGGTCCTGCGTGTGCAGAATATGCAGGGTGGGACTGGGGGACCTTTGGCTGCCTCCGAGGGCATGACTGACAGTCTGCAGCTGAATCACAGCGGGGGAAGATTGTCTGCTTGGCAGGATAAAGCCAAGTGTCCCTCTCACCTTTTCTGTCATCTTTAGACAGGTGCAGCGCGCAGGTGGAGGCCGGCAGTGACAGATGCCATCTAAAGTTACGGTTTGCGTTGGTCGACTGGGAAGGATAACACCAAAACTTGAACAATTAAACCTTGATCTTGCATGTGACAGTACGACAGCAGTCTGAACATGTAAACAGCAGGATGAAGGCCATGAAGTTACCATCCTCACAAATTCACATACACAGCTTTCGTGGTCTAGTCAGGTGAAGTCCAAGGTCAGAAAATTATCAAGGTGACACATGAGAGAAAGTGGAGAGAATGAAATTGTGTATTATGACACAATGAAAACTGTCCCTACTTTATATTAATTCAGTCAGTCAGAGCATTGTGTTAGTGGTGATGCTGAAAAAAAGGTGTGCTTGGGTGCTACATTGTTATATATTAAAGGCATAGTTCAGATTATTTAATGTGGAGCTGTATGAAGTAATTATCATTAGTCAGTAAATTTACAGTCTACAACAGATACTGATCGACATGTCACCGGAGTACCTGCACGGAAGCTACTGTGAGTGATAAACTGCTGTGGACACAGTGAGCAACAAAAGGTATTTTAGCCACTTTTAAAAAGACCCACCTAAAACAATCAATATTATTGTGAGTCTATGCTATATTTAGAAGATTTTCATCACTTTATTTTGCAGTCATACAGCCTTTTCTGATGAAAAACCACCGTTATGAGAGCCAAATGATGCTCCCTCCGAAACAACCAAACTCCATGGGTAAAATCAGTCATTTTTACCTGGCAGAACACAGGAGTTGCTGGTTTACCGCAGCCTTGATCGGTTAGTTTGTTTGTGTCATTGTGTGACTTCGGTGAATCTGAACTTTCCCTCTAATACAGCAAAGTCACACAATAACACAAACAAACTAACCGATCAAGGCAGAAGTAGACCAGCAACTCCCGTGTTCTGCAAGGTAGAATTACTAATTTTGCCTGTGGGGTTTGGTTGGTTTGGAAAGAGTGATATTTTGCTTATATAACAGCAATTTCCCACGGGAAACGTCAGTCTAATGGTAAGGTCAAGTGAGGAAAATATTCTGCATGTAGTAAGTGCTTAAACTGATATTGATTTTTTTGTAGGTGGACCTTTTTTTTAAGTGGCTAAAATACATTTTGCTGTTGACCCTGTCCACAGCAATTTACATGCATTCTCCTTAACCGATAATTGAAAACACTAATTGTTTAATCATCAATGACATTTTTATTTTATTTTATTGTTTTATTCCCATTTCAAGTTTAATTTGGAGTTTTTTTATTCAACAAGGTCAAATGAGGCACAATTACTGCCATTTCTACACTGACGATTAATTATTGATTGATACATTTTTAATCACTTAAATTCTTAATGGCAATTAATTGCATAATGATTAATCATTAACATCCCTGGTGCACTGCTTAGCTTCCGTGCTGAAACTCCTCTCTGCTTCTACAAACTGGGGACATGCTGACCACCATCTCCTGTAGCTAAAACACTCACTATGACCACTCATACAAACACCCATTAAATAATCCAAACTATCCCTTTAAAATGACATGAGCCATTTCCAAAAGTTTGAAAAGTTAAATATATTTGTCATTTCATCCGCAAACTTTCAAAGATTTCATTGTTAAAGGTGTCAGTGAGCACAAAATTGCATTAATGTTCAAATTCTCTCTCTCTCTCTCTCCACCGTAGGAGGAGGTGCAGCCTATTATTTATCAACCCTGACATTAACAGCACAATAAAAAATGAGCGGTCTTTTATTTTTCAGAACATGAAATATTAATACTCCAAAATAAACTCCATTGTTTCCTCTATTATTATAAAGCTCTCGTACCTCTGTGGAGGAGGTTCAACAGATGCTCCATCATCACTGACTGACTGATGGAGGTTGCAAAGAAAAACAGAGCAGAGCCACCCTGCACCACACACTGAAATGCAACAGTGTTTTTCAGCCTTCAGACTACACACAGTTCAACACGAGCTTCCTCTGAACAGGTTAGACACCTTTTTTTTTTTTTAGCATGACATAATGTTTAAATACGATTGACACAATAAATATGAAGCCCAGGCCTTTACAAATGCACAATCTGATTCAAGTTAATTTGCGTGTCCTCCCTGCCTGCAAGGTGAAGCGCACTGGGTTTTGGTGGAAAACACAAACTGCTCGTTGTCTCCCGT
Organism: Lutjanus campechanus; assembly: GCA_027495735.1. Lineage (NCBI taxonomy): Eukaryota > Metazoa > Chordata > Actinopteri > Lutjaniformes > Lutjanidae > Lutjanus > Lutjanus campechanus. The sequence continues at coordinate 26,698 of JAJHUR010104162.1, read as the reverse complement.
GCGTAAAGTCACTGAATGATGATCACTGCTCAATAACGATGATCAGGCTGCAAAATCCTCCGGTCATGATGAACTGACAGCACAGCACCGGCTATCACTTCCAATTCACCAAGAGTCTATTACGAGCCTAACGTGAGGATGCCAAATTATTCTTCTTTTTTCTCCAACACACCATCACAAGCGGGCAGAAAAGTCACCGCAGCGCTGCATGCAAATACTACACAGTGTTGGCCAACCAATGCAGGGCGACACAGGTTACAACGGTGATGTTATTCATATGAGAGGGCAAAGAGAAGTGAGAGGAAAAGCTCATCATCGGTACCTGTTCCTGCTGTTGAGCCGCTTTCGACGGTGCATTGCCATCCTTCGCCGTGGTCATGATTCCCTACAGCTGGGAGAAACTGTTGTTTCCCCGGCAGGAGGAACAACAACAAAAAAAACAGCAAATTATAGAAAGACACACCGGTGCAGCAGCAGCAGAGAACCGGTGGGCACAAAAAAAAGAATAAGAAGAAGGAGGAGGAGAGGAAGAAGAAGAAAGAAGAGGAAGAGGACGGTGTATTCACGGCGCCCACTGGCTGCGTTTGCAGCGGCCAAGGTGTGAAATAACAAGTGGTGGACGGAAGGACGCGCTGCTCAAGATGAGAAAAGGCGAAAGATTCTCACTGGAAGCGAAAAGAGAAGAGGAAGAGGAGGAGACAGCACACACAGAGAGAGGGAGAGAGAGAGAGAGAGAGGTGGGAGAGAAGCCGCGCATCTCTTCTTTAAACGCCTCATGCGGGACTCTGCGTGAGCCGTTCAATATTCCACAGGAGCGTGCGCCCACACACACGCATGCTTGGCTGGCAAGTCAGCCAATAGAGGTGGAGAGGAGGTGGGGGTGGTGGTAATGTGTTGCAGAGTGAGTGGCTATCAATTAAAAATGCACGTTGAAATTAAGTGCTGAAACTTTAATGCTAAATTCATGAGGAATATAAGCTCATACAGTATTCATTTACAACAAGAAGGACACTCTAACACTGCTGTTTCAATTATATTAAGAGTGGGCTGCACCAACAAAGATTACTTGAATCTAGGCTGTACTTCTAATCGAGCTGAGCAAAACGAGGCGTAAAATGACTCAAATTCAGATTCAAAATTAAGCAGACCTCTGATGCAATAGTCTCAGTTTAGTAAGTCCAAGCTTAGTAATGTAAAAAATTAAAAAGAATTTAATCAGTATGGAGATGTTTGCTTACCCAAATTGTAATTTAAAGTTAAGACAATGTTAAATTGTTTGCTAGCAAGCTAATAAAATGAATAAAGCTTAACACTGTTTGCTAGCTAGCTGGAAAGTAAAAGAACAAACACATTACATTGTTGCTAGCTAAAGTTAACAAAACATCCCATTGATTACTTGCAAACTAAAAAGTAAAAACAAAAAAGCTATATAGTTTGCTAGCTAGCTTAAAGGTTAACAAAATGTTATACTATTTACAAGGTAGCTATAAGGTTGGTTTTTTTTTAAGTTACACAATTTGCTAGCGAGCTAAAAAGTTAATTACACATTATATTGTTTGCTAGCTCCGGCCTACTTGTATTTCCGGGGAAATGTTAAATCACGCAAACACTGGACACTACACCGGCATAACCCGCAGTACAATGCAGCAGTGACAACAACATAACAGACAAAGGCAGATGGCAACCAAGGCAGCTCTGTGTAATGTCAACGACACTTCAGTTTCAATGTAAGTAAAGTTTCACTTCACACTGCTGGCCAGAATATATTTTTAAATCAGTTTGTCATTGGCATGGGTTACCGCAAAAGGTTTTTGCTAGCTAGCTTAAAACTAAAAACAAAACAAACAAAAAAAGTTAAATTGTTTGCTAGCAATGTAAAAAGTTAGTTAGCCTAGTTAGCCCACTCATGATCGAAGCTCTGATTTGTCTTTTAAGAAAAACTTAATTCAATTAATTACCTGGAGTGAAAGAAAGAAGAGACATAAAACTCAATTGGGTTGAATCTGTCCATTAACTTTCTTCAAAGAACATGATTATTTTTGCTCAAACCATCTCAAAAAGGCAGCCACTTTAAAAGTTATACCTCTTCAAGTGTAAGTTTGAAGTTTCAATTGCAGTTTAACCTTTTGGCGCAACAGAATTAAATCTAATTTTGGTTTAGAGTAAAAACTAAACTGAGGTTTAAAGAGAGGTTTAAATTTAATCTTTCTTCATTTTAACCCAGCCTCAGAGTTTTATAGTCCTGCTCTTCACTGAAACAAACCTTTTCCCATTGCAATTCTTTTTTTTTTCCCAAAAGAAATTGGCTCTACAATGTATTTTTAAGGAAACCTAGGTTCAGATTAGTTCTTGATTGAGTTTTAATTATAAATAGTTCATCTAACAGAGTAATTGAATTTATTATCTGGGGACATTTTTTATCCAGAGGCTCCAGCGTTTTAAAGGTGCAAATTTACAGTAAATGTCGAGTGCCAATTTTCAATATTCTTCCAAAAACTTGGACAAATGCATCTGGTCTTCATCTTCCTTATTACAAAATTCGCATAATGATGATTGTTAAGCATGTTAAGTTGTTTTTTTACTCGCAGTAATTTCTTCAGCTGAAAGGTTCTGGAGCTGGAATCAGTTGTTTTATTGTTTCCAAGGTATTAAATGTGGTCCTTTAATATGTCGGAGACAACGCAGCGGTGAAGCTGTTGGTAAACTGAGTGAGCGGAAATTGAAGCAGCATGCTGGCAGAATTTATTTTTTGCTGCAGCATTTGGATTCAATTCCTGCATTATGTAACTTTTCTTGCTGTAATTAGAAACAAAACACTAATGCTGCTGCTGCTGCTGCTGCTGCTGCTGCTGCACTGATGCATTAGTAATACTGAGACACTACACTAAGTGGCTTGAATGTAATGTAACCGGATTGAATATTATACTCACGCCGGAGCAGCAGAAGTAATAACACTGAGAGTGTTTGAAATTATGTTTAAGACATGAGTGGCTGTAAAAAGTTATGATCCAGACCAGGGGATGAAGCTGTTGCAATAAAGTAGAACTTGTTAGGACCGAGGCAAAATCGGCTTTAAATAAAGTTCAGTAAGTCTGAGGTTTTAACTAAATCTTTGAGACCCAATATAATTAGAATATTCAGAAAGGAGCCTCTCATGTTGTCTACATTTCGCGATAAGAACCAAACTTCTTTTCATGGGCTCGTTCAATTAATTACAACCACAAAACGTGTTGTACAATCCCCTTTAAACACAGCGAGGAAATGACTTACTCTGATTTGCTCTGAGATGTACTTAATGTTAATTAATACCTTGGTCTCCAGTCTGACTCTTTATATTGCGAGTTTGCGACCGAATGTGCTGCACGGTTAATTAAAATCAGGTGGAAGCACGGTGAAGTCAATTACCCTGGAATCCCAGATGAATGTCTGCGGCGTTGCTTCATGTGACCAGCGGAGCAGAACGGGCAGAAAAAAATAGGCCCGTCCTTCAAACAGGCAGTTTCAGGGGAAATATCGGACATCTTCACATGAGATATTGTCTTATTTTGTTTTGCAATTTACTTTCACTCAACAAGACTCGGTTTTGTTGGTGATTTCTCAGCATTTGCATAAAACAGTGTTGTCAGTCCCAAAAGAAATGGTTTCTCTGTCTTAAGCACGTAGATGCAGCGAGCTACATCAAGAACGACAGCATAGCTAGTTTTTCTACTTGAGAAAAGTGAGTGCTGACCTGGTGTAACACCTATATGTTTCCCCTGACTGCTTAAAATAAGACAAAGACTCTACAGACATGCTATGAGCTCTGTGAGGATGTACGGTGATGCTTTGTGCTAAAGCTGATGGGTCAGTGGATCTTTTAAGTCATTGCATTTTCCTCTCAGAAACAAAAACAAGTGGTTATTTGATTTTCATTTTAAAATACAACAAGTGGAATTGAAATACACTGTGTTTTTCATATCCTGAGAAATCACTTTACTGTTAAGCTTCTGAGGAAATTTAAGGGAAAGTTGGCACAAATTATATTATACCATTTGTAATTTTCCACAAAACTGAAAAGTAAAATAACTCCAAAATTCACATGGTTATACTGTAGTTTGGGCCATCGTGAACAGGACTCCAATGAAAATTTAAGCAAATTTATCAAAGAAAAAAAATTGGTGACGTCACATTCAACAAGACTACACTGAGTCATGATATGAAAGATAATTATTGTGACTCTTTCATCCTCTGTGGCGTCTCCAGGCACAAGCACCATAACAGCATGAATGAACATTAACATCCTCACAGTAACTACATTTACACACACGCTAATTTTCCACCATTATTTAAAATATGACCATGTTCTGAATTTGATACAGGTCATATAAACAATATTGCGTTTGCATATACCTAATCTGTTCTGAATGTATAATCTTCTGATTAAGACATGTGAAATATGCCTCTATTGTTCATGTTTTAGGAGCATTCTTTGCGCAATTTGCAACACGCAGCCGCTTGCCTGGTTACATTCAACTCAAGATGTTGTTAACAAACATGATGCACAGCCCCGTCTCCTAATAATTCTATTTATATACAGCTGACGTGATATAACGCAGCCCGAAATATACACACAGCAAGCAGCTGAGGGGAGCGAGCGCTCACCTTAGAAGGTCATAACTGCAAGAGGATTCAACTTAGACGGATAAAGTGCAGGAGTCTGCGTACGAACCCCAGACTCTGGTGTCGATGTCGTGCACTACACGATAAGTTAAAGGCATCACTTAAGTTTTTACAGTTCATCCTGAAGAATACATGAACATCTGGCTCAGATGTCACAGCAATCCATCTGATTCTCCAGACAGGTCACTGAAGAACAAAAACATCAACCTCGCGGTGGTCAAAGTCAGGGGGCTTCATCCCCTGGGGACTATAAAAATGTAGGTAAAAAAAAAAATCCATAGCAATTCATTTAGGCTAGTTGTTGAGATATCTCAGTCTGAACGAAAGAGGTGGACTGACTGTCATTCCTCCAGTCGTACCATTAGAGTGGCTAAGAAGTGATTGGTATTTCACAAGCTATTGTATTGACAACAGATCTGCTTTTGTGTAAAGTGCTGATGAAGCCCTACAGTAGTTGAAACATGTTGGTTTCTTTTAATGATTCAGCCACTAAAACAGAGGCTTTTTAATACTTCCTTCCTCGCTGATGCTATTTTTCCCTATATTTTGGAGCGCTTGTAATGTTTATCCTCTTTATACTGCGTCCCCCCCTATTTTTAAAGCGCACTTGACACATTTTTGATCTATGGTTGAAGTATACAGAGCAACCAGTCATGTCCTCTTCTTCCTGATAGATGTGCGATGACTAAGGCTGCATTGAATTATGGTCTAGTTGGTTTCCCAGATTCACAGAGTTTGCACAGGTGTTAGAAATCCTTGAAAACTCTTTCATTTTAATGTCGTGTTTTCAAGGTTTGAAAAGTGCTTGGGTTTTGGATAAAGTGCCTGAAACCGAAACTGAAATTGCAGTTATTGATCATAATAAATCACTATCAGACAGATGACACACGTTGAAACATGAACCTTTGTTGTGTTTCTCTTAAATTTGCCACCCTTTTGTAGAATGCTTTCACAAAACCTAATTTTGTTTGTTTATGGCACATTAATACACGCCTTTATTAAATACTAGTTTCTGATTGGTCAGTTACAGCATTCTGAAGTCTGTTATTTCTGTGTAACAGACTTTGGAGAAGCAATAACTTCATTTTTAAATCCATAAAATCTGTATAAAATTAACATTTTGTGTCAAATTGTTGATTCTGTTTGGTAAGTAACCGTGTAATATGCAGGATGATGTACAGCGCTCAACATCTCGGGATTATGCGGTCACAGATGACGTCAAACATTATGATTGGCTGTACAGTGGTCACATGTTATGATTGATGTGACCTTTTAGAAAGTTTACAGAAACGTGACAAAGACGGAAAAGAAGATATTTTTGTGCATTTGTGCAAAATGCATCCACATGAAATAAAAACTCGAAACTCATTAGACTCTCAGCCTCTCTGCATGGGGGTTGTGTGAATATCTGTAACTGAAATAAGAGAGCGCAGTGAATCAGACGCCGTATTGTATATTTAATTGAGTGTCACATTCAAGGTACGCAGAGAAAAATGGCCTTGGAGAGGCTCTTAATTGGGATACTGTTTTTTTAGAAATAGTTGATATGTGATTTAAATGCTCGAGGTGTCCTCTTTGTACATAGAATTTCTTTATCACGCAAGTTGTACAAACTAATCATGCTGTTAAGCTCGGGAGACCGAGTCAATCTGGGAGGCCGAGCACATCTAACATTGGTCATTATTGCACAATAAACTCATTCAGGATGATTCAAGACCTGCATCACCCTGTCAGGGTTTATTTCACAATAATGACCAGCTCACTGACCATTATCCCTTGCAGAACATCTGATTTAATGTGATGAAGAAGTTAAATAATCATTTTGAGTATATGAGTATAATGTGTAATTTACCACAGCTGTAATGTGCTGGGCAAGCTTGAAAATTCCAGAACAGTGCTTAAATTTGACTTTAACCATTAAACATTAAAGAATTAATTGATAAATCTTTGCGTTTTCATTCTTGCCAAATAAATCCGTGATGCCTAACAGCTGTGTTGCCATTTTTGACGTATGAAAAAGAATGAAAACCCACCCGGTGTTCACAGCATCATCCACTTCTTGTGGCTCAAAACTATATTAGCTGCAACTCAG
>JAJHUR010104162.1:0-19927 GCA_027495735.1 Lutjanus campechanus | reverse complement strand
TGCGTCCCCCCCTATTTTTAAAGCGCACTTGACACATTTTTGATCTATGGTTGAAGTATACAGAGCAACCAGTCATGTCCTCTTCTCCCTGATAGATGTGCGATGACTAAGGCTGCATTGAATTATGGTCTAGTTGGTTTCCCAGATTCACAGAGTTTGCACAGGTGTTAGAAATCCTTGAAAACTCTTTCATTTTAATGTCGTGTTTTCAAGGTTTGAAAAGTGCTTGGGTTTTGGATAAAGTGCCTGAAACCGAAACTGAAATTGCAGTTATTGATCATAATAAATCACTATCAGACTAAATAGTTTGCTTTTTAAATAAAAAATATCACCTCAGCCAGGTTATATAGGACTCCAGGTCTATTTACAGACAGATGACACACTTTGAAACATGAACCTTTGTTGTGTTTCTCTTAAATTTGCCACCCTTTTGTAGAATGCAATCACAAAACCTAATTTTGTTTGTTTATGGCACATTAATACACGCCTTTATTAAATACTAGTTTCTGATTGGTCAGTTACAGCATTCTGAAGTCTGTTATTTCTGTGTAACAGACTTTGGAGAAGCAAGAACTTCATTTTTAAATCCATAAAATCTGTATAAAATTAACATTTTGTGTCAAATTGTTGATTTTGTTTGGTAAGTAACCGTGTAATATGCAGGATGATGTACAGCGCTCAGCATCTCGGGATCCTGCGGGCTCAGATTACGCCAAACATTATGATTGGCTGTACAGTGGTCACATGTTATGATTGGTTTTACCTTTTAGAAAGTTTACAGAAACGTGACAAAGACGGAAAAGAAGATATTTTTGTGCATTTGTGCAAAATGCATCCACATTAAATAAAAACTCGAAACTCATTAGACTCTCGGCCTCTCTGCATGGGGGTTGTTGTGTGAATATCTGTAACTGAAATAAGAGAGCGCAGTGAATCAGACGCCGTATTGTATATTTAATTGAGTGTCACATTCAAGGTACGCAGAGAAAAATGGCCTTGGAGAGGCTCTTAATTGGGATACTGTTTTTTTAGAAATAGTTGGTATGTGATTTAAATGCTGGAGACACAACCGAGGTGTCCTCTTTGTACATAGAATTTCTTTATCAGTTGTACAAACTAATCATGCTGTCAAGCACGGGAGGCCGAGCACATCTGACACTGGTCATTATTGCACAATAAACTCATTCAGGATGATTCAAGACCTGCATCACCCTGTCAGGGTTTATTTCACAATAATGACCAGCTCACTGACCATTATCCCTTGCAGAACATCTGATTTAATGTGATGAAGAAGTTAAATAATCATTTTGAGTATAAATGTGTAATTTACCACAGCTGTAATGTGCTGGGCAAGCTTGAAAATTCCAGAACAGTGCTTAAATTTGACTTTAACCATTAAACATTAAAGAATTAATTGATAAATCTTTGCGTTTTCATTCTTGCCAAATAAATCCGTGATGCCTAACAGCTGTGTTGCCATTTTTGACGTATGAAAAAGAATGAAAACCCACCCGGTGTTCACAGCATCATCCACTTCTTGTGGCTCAAAACTATATTAGCTGCAACTCAGCCTGTGTTTACCATCAAGAGGATGATGTATGAAACTGAAACGACTCCCAAACAGCCAATCAATCAGCTCCAAAATAATGACGGCCACTCTGGGCCAAAGCCCTATTGGCTGATGACGGATGCTGTGTGGTCGGGCCGCGGCAGCCGAGAACACAATAACCACCCTATTGTGGCTGTGTTACAGAGCGAGTGTACAAACCTCACGTCTCTGATGTTGACAAATGGACACGAGACGGCGGTGATGAATGCTACTGAGGGGGGCGGCTCTGTTTAAATACACATTCCTGGAAAGTCAGGAATTAACTGAGTGACTGTGCCAAACCTATCCAAACAGATGGAGCCATCCACTCACTTCTGCCTCATCACTTCGCTGCTAATGCCAAGCTAGCAGCCAAGCTAATGAACTGGAAGCGCTTTTGCCTAATTAAACCTTCAACCTAATCGATACGTGCCATAATCTTAGAATACTATATACTGATGCATTATTTTGGCACTGATTATAGTTCTGTAATTACTGGAAACTAAATCACGGCCACCGGGTGATGATTATGGAGATAAATATAAATTGCTTTTGTTAAAGAGGCGTCTGCAATTAACCCTGCAAATGTAGAGTCTGACATTTATATTTAGGTTGTTTCAAAGCAGCCAAGAGGTGGATTTACTGACTCGGAAGAGTCTTTGATACTTATTTACATTTGCATCCTTCAAAAATACCTTCTATACACTCTTAGAAATAAAGGTGTCAACTAGAACCGTTAAGGGTTCTTTGGCTTGTCCCCACAGGCGCTAATTCAGTTCTCGTTCAAGCACACTGACAATTGATTTGATCACGGGTTCCGGACCAATTTATTTTTTGGTGGAAATGCTCAGAATGGTTCAAAATTAGGTGCCTGAACAGGAACTGGGCCAGTTTCGTGTTGGTGGGAAAGGACCCTCAGAGATTTCACACAGAACCCTTCTATGGTGTAATAGTTCTAGCTAGAACCATCCCCTTTTCCACTAAAATAGCTGTGGGTCTTGAACTGGTTCCATCCAAGATTCTTGGAAGCAGCCTCCGTTTATAGAATGGTTCTTATAATTGTCAATTTTCCACTGAATTAGCTCTGGTTCTTGAACTGGTTCTGCTCAAGATTCTTGGAACCATGGTGCTATCTAGCAAACCAGACTGCATTTCCACAAGCTTTGAGTGGAACCAATCGTCGCACAACACACAATAACCTGTAGAACATGACAAACCCACTTTGGTTCCCAAAGAAAACCTACTATTTTTTTTTTGGTTCAAGCTGAGAACCAAATTTTTAGGTTCTTGGGTCCGTTTATGTTCCACAGGATTTATCTAAAACCCAACCAGGCGGTTCGACTGAGACCCTTTTTTAATTACAGTACAAAGAACTCTTGATGAAATAGTTCTTCAAGAAATTCAACAATCCTCTTTTCTCCAAAAAGGGTTCTTAATGGAACCCTTAGCCTTAGGATTCTTAGGATTCTTTATAAGCAAACCCTTTTGGAACCCTCATTTTAAAGTGTACCGGTTGAAGGCGGAGAAAATGGGTCGGAATCAAGAGCCAAACATGCAGAAGCTCTGAAAGATGAACGGATCCTCGTCTGATTGTTCAAATTGAGAGGATGAGGTGAAAAGAGAAGGGCTGCTGGTATGAAAGCCTCTGAAAACATAGTTGCACAGATTGAATTCTGTTTTCTTTCCTCGATTTAATTTTGGAAGCACAAACCAAAGCAAAGTCTGGCCAAGGCTTTTAGTTTACGTAAAGCAAACAGTTGTTTCCTCGAGTGCTCCGGCTGTACAGCTTTTTTAATTGAGATATTTGGAGAACTAAAGCGTTAAATCCCTGTTAACACCACTGGGTAAGAGAGGGATCATGCACATTACATGGAAATCTGGTGTGTTTTTGATTAAGTCTCTCGTCAAAACTCTGGGAAGTCAGAAGATCGCACCCAGGCAGAGTGGAACAGTGCAGTAAAAAAAACTTCAGAAAGCTCAAATAACATGATTCTAGAGAAAGATGGCTCTGGTCGTCAAATAACCATTGGTTTGGATTGGTGGCTTGAAGATGGTTGATTCTTGAGTCTTATTTTGAGGTCATCAAAGATGTTTTTGGAAGGAAACTCCACAATCAACAATCTTAACAACCTGCGATTGTTCAAAGGCTGGATTTTCCACAGCCTGAAAACGGAGCCGAGAAGAGGAGCAGAAGCATTGTTTTCTCTCAGACCAGGGAGTTACACTTTCAATATTAAATCCAATTTCAATAATTGAAATCAGAGGCAGAATCGACAATTCTCCCAGTATTTTCTTTTTCTTTCTCCACCCACTTCTGCTTGCAGCATCCAATGCAGGTCCAAAGAAATAAAAATGTTTTTGAAGTAAACTTGCCAGAAAAAAAACAATAAAATAAATAAAACAAGATGTATGAAAACAAAATGAATAGAGCCCCTGAAAACTGCACAGAAACACTGAAACTGTGAAATTTTGAGTTTTGACCCTTCGAGGTTGCTGTTCAGTGTCTGGTCAGGGCTGGTCCGTGTGGAGCGTTGAAGCAGATTTAGTTAGCAAATCAAAATCAGAGGCTATTTATTCATTTCCACAGAGCAGAGGAAGTATGTGCCTGAAAGTATGAGCATGCATGTTGCTTTATGTTGAACATGTAACGTAAGATTCATCAGTGTTACGGCAAATTTCTGTTCTCACATCAATGGGAATTCTCATTATGTGTTAGCATCGAGCTAATGGACAAAGTGCTGGCTATTCATACATATAAAAGATCAATTCAGTAATCTTTTTTTTCTCCCATCCCTAGTGGTCATGGAATATAACAAAAAACAAAAACAAAAAAGTTTAAATCAAATAATCAAAATGATTTATGACCATAATCAAAACTCAAATCAAACAGTGGATTTGGAAAATTGTGAAACTCATCTTAAATCGATTAACTGCTGCTAAAAATTTCACTGATTAAAAATTAAGCCTGCCTTGTTAGTCTAGAAATGGCAGTAACTGCACCCCATTTGATATTATTTTGTTTGTTTGTTTGTTTATTTGTTGAAAAAAAAGACAAAAAGAGCAGCCCTTATGAGCGAGAGCATTATTGTTTTATTATTCTGTTAATTTAAAATTGTTCATTTATTCTTTCCTCAATTAATGTTTCACATAACTAGTGTGCCACTAGAATTGTTTAAATAAAACTTAAACAGAAATAAAGTTGCGCATTTGTCATATTATTAATTGTTAATGATAAACTGATTTTTGATTGTTAACTATCGGTTATTATGAAACTTTTCTCCAAAGACGCCAACAATAAACTACCTACCCCTGCTTTAAATATATTATCATTTAAACCAACTTTATTGTGTTTTCTTTCTGTCTCGCCTACATACATAAAATACACCCACTATTTGGTTTTAAGCTTATGCACACACACACTCACATCCATAAAACTGTGTCCCAATACACCCATTTGTGGAGAAAATGGAATCTAAAAAATGTATTTTCTCTCCAAGAACATATTCTGTCATTGCATATGGCCAAAGCCATCTATCAGTGTTACATTAATTCCTATATCAAACCCTTCAATGCAGCGAGCCCCCAGTGCAGAGAATAGCCAGGGGAACAAGTGTAATGGGATGTATCAAAAACAAAAGTTGTTCAGTGCTGTAACACCCCGTGACTTGTTTTGATTAAATACTTTGAGGAGGTATCCGTTTCCCGGTGGGCTGCGGCGGTGTGTCTCAGGACGTAAATTTTTGATCCGGACAAATCCCATATAGTGTGTGATGGAAGAAGCCCGCTCACAAAATAAGACCAATATCGCCCCGGAGAGAGGTCGAGGATGGATAAGTGATTACTCTGGCGTTGACACAGAGCAAGACCAAAAGGTCTGAGATTCACACTCTGGGACTCTGCTTCCCAGCTGGTGGTGCGTCGTAGGAGTGTGCCTCAATTTTTCCGCTCTTATTTGTCTGACACATGACGGCGAGCATCGGGATATTGGAAAAAAGTAATTGCTTTTCCATCTCTCCCCTCCTGCTCCCTCTCGCTGCGAATACTCTATGTGAGGTCCTTACATAAATACAGCTCGGACTCATCATCCTGACAGAGAGGGGATGCATCAGGATGCAGTTTCTCCTCCTGGCGGCGTATAGCACTTTATGCCAGGTGTGACTCATCAGCCTTCACACCACTCAGCCGTGAAATGTCAACAGAGCCAGATTCTACGACCGCGCCTGCTTTCCCGGCGCTGCTGATGAGCACGTCTGTGTTGCTGAATGAGTTTTCAGCTTTTTCCTTATTAGCATACTGTCTGTGTACAGTATGTCCTCCTGCTGGAGACACAGGCTCAAAAACAGAGACAGAATCAGGTCTTAAACTGAACCATCTGCAGTACTGAGGTTTAAATAACATCTTTATCTGTATTTGTGGTACTTCTTGGTATCTCTTAGAAACAAAGGTGTTAGCTAGAATCATAGGAGAACCCTTTTCTGGTGTCTGGTAGGACTTTTTATAATAAAAGGTTCCACTAAGAACCCTTTAAAAGGATTCTACGTAGAGCCCGGTTATACCTCGAACCACCTACGCTTCACCCAGAACCCCATGGTGTAATGGTTCCACCCAGAAACCTCACTGGGGGTTCTATCAAGAATCTTTAAACCTCCTAAGGATGCTAAAAAGAACCCAACCAGGGGATTCTACAAAGAACCCTTTTATATTCAAAGGCATTTGTATTCCATGGGGGTTTACTGAGAACCCACTTTTAGTTCAAAGAACCCACTAAAGGGCTTCTAGCAAGAACATTTTACACAATGGTACAAAGAACCCTTGCATGAAGAGTTCTTCAACAACTCCCTCTAAGGTTCTACATAGAATCTTTTCAACAAGGGGGTACCAACATGAACCCAACCAAGAAGTTCCACCGAGAGCCCTTTGGCTTCATCCAGAAACCACCCAGAGGGTTCTATCCACAACACTTTTATATTCCAATAGTTTTTATCTAAAACCCACCCAGGGGGTTCTACTGAGAACCCTGCTATATTCCAAAAGTGTTATCTAGAACCCTCCCCTGGGGTTCTACTGAGAACCCTTCTATATTATGTAACAAAGAAACCTTGATGACAGAGTTCTTTAAGGAATTCACCAACCTTCTCTTGGGTTCTGATCACCTTCTAGGGGTTCTATCTAGAACCCACCCGGGGAATTCTACTGAGAACACTTTTATATAGTGGTCCAAACAACTTTTGACGAAAGCTTTCTTCCAAAAAGGGTTCTTTAGATTAAAAAAAAGGGGGTTCTTCATGGAGTCCCTAGTCTTACAATGAATCCTTCACAAACCCTTTCTTCAAAGAAGGGTTCTTCAGAAGCAAATGGTTCTGGGTAGAACCTCAGCCCTCCAGGAAGAACCTTTTTGGAGCACTTATTTCTAAGAGTGTATATACAACCTAAAGTTTCTGAGAAACTACATAAAAAGCCTGAAGTGAGAATTCTGGTATATATTTGTCTCCTTCACAATCCTGCATTTTTCTCCTGGAGCTAATAAATGCTAATGACATATTCTTTACAGGTGTTGCATGGACATCATCTTGTTTTTTGAAAAGGCTGCGTTGTCGTGACAACAGCAGTTGTTCAGGCATTAAATGGGGTTTCTTCAGGATTGCTTTAAGTCAGTGCTTTGTGTTTTTGCATCGCATAATACGCTTCAAAAACCGAGCCGACTGTGAATGGCTTCTTGAAATAATCTTCAAGCCAATTTTAAAAAAACAAGTCTGAAAATGCAATTGATGGAACAGATAAATAACTTAGTATGCGGCACACATCCACACCCCAAACAATACTTTTTAAAAAGAGCAAAGCCATCAAAGTAACCGTGACAAATAATACCATCTCACATGCTCTTTAAGAAGATGACAAGTGGCTGATTTGGCATCGTATGGCTCCTGCAGGGGGCTAACACTTCCTGCTACACCCAGAATAATGGCACACTTCCAAACTGCACCTGCTAACACATTTAGGGCCCCGCTAAAAGGCCGGCGTGCTATAACACATTTCAGCACCGGGCGAAAGGACAGCTCCCGATACTGATCCAGCCACCATCAAAAGCCTCACTGACTGTGCTGAAATAGATTTCAGCACCACTTAATGGACAGCTCCGACGGTGCATTTCACCGCCACATCCAGGACTCCTTTCACTGAGGAGAGGGGACCCGGAGAGAAAAATAGCCTCACAATGAGTTTTTTTCGCCCTTTGCAGAAGATGGCGAGGGCTGGAGCCAGGAGGAAATGATCTTGAATAGGCATCAAATGTCATTAGGGTCCTATCATCATTATAAATTGATATGGCTGGAAAGGGTTCATTTTTCTATGACAGTTTCTTAATAACACATCATTATTCTTAACTGCAGTGTTGAAGAACTATTTTTTAGTCTACAGGCTGACAGTTTTAGGGAAGGTGAAGAAGGCAGCTATTAGAGTAAAATATGTGTTTTTCACCTTTATGCTTCTTTACTTTGCATTTGCTATAGTTTTACATCACATCACCTCAGCCTCAAACTGAATATTTGCTGATGTAGCAGAGGACGGTGCAAAATAGACAGCAACATTTGTGGCTATAATGTAAAGACAATATAAAGCAGAGTGAATGTGATAAGTTACAGGAAGATTACAGCTTTTATATCGGTCTGATCTATCCTGGAAATCACTGGTTATGTGAGATGTCATAGCTAAAAGTGGTAAGTAGAGTTCTGAACATATATATGTATATGTACTTGCAAAAGTGCAAGTACCAAAAGTGAAAATTAGGATTTGAGAAACCTACTCACTGCACAAATTACAAGCTTTTTTCCCATTTTAATATTTTGTAGAGCGTACTATAATTATGAGCGTAACACAAATGTTGATGTAGCATTGTAGCATCTGGGAACTAATTGATTAAAGTAATAGTAATGATAATATCTAGACTTGTGAGCAAGTATAATGAGGTTCTCTGTTAGTCTGTCTGCACCAATGTTTCTCAATAATAATTTGTCATCTAATTTCACACTACAAAGTATCAAAGATGCTTAATTTTAGGTAACTTTCCTATTCTTATTAATGCAGCTGGAGGGAATATGAGGTGACACTCTAGTTATAAATGTTTAATATTTTTAGACTCAGTGAGACTATTTGTGCTTGAACCTCCAATAATACATTTTTTTTTTAAAACTTTATTATTTGGGCTGATTTAGTTTGACATATAAATATTTGATTGCAGCCTTGGTGAGGGTATCTTGAAAAGACACATGTTCAAGATTTTAAAATGGATCCAAAGAGAAGCAGAAGATGATACAAACTGCACAACCTACCAGTGGTGGAAGAATATTAATATTCTTACATTTATAGAAAGCAAACATATTAATTGTGCAAAATCAAACAAAGCTTTCAAAGTCCTGAAAGATTTTTTTTAACTTGTTCACATACTATGAAAGAATTAACCACCTCTTGAATTCATACTCTAAACA
The DNA here is from genome assembly GCA_027495735.1 of Lutjanus campechanus. Lineage (NCBI taxonomy): Eukaryota > Metazoa > Chordata > Actinopteri > Lutjaniformes > Lutjanidae > Lutjanus > Lutjanus campechanus. Next base: position 10,855 of record JAJHUR010104162.1, on the reverse strand, counting down.
AATATGGGGGCAACATGTCAGTTATCAGCTGATAACTGTAGCTACCATTAGCTAGTAAGCTCAGTTAACCGTGCAGCTACTGCAGCATACCTGTTAGCTGACCATGCCTGGACTCAGAGCTCTGAGCAGCAGGGGAGTGTTGTTGTTTACACCAATAATACAGGAGCTCTGGACCACCTGGAGGGGCAGGGAGCCCAGCAGGGAACGCAGTGCCAGAATGGGCACCAGAACTAGAGTCGGGTTATTGGGCAACAGAACCGGGCTCAGTAGCCTCCCAGTAAACACAGCCGGAACAGGATCAAACACACACCGACGGACAGGAAGTACAGTACTGAGGTGATTTACAGCAGCGCCAACCTGGACAACATAGACACAGGACGGCCTGGGGCTAGCTGGTTAGCATGCTAACTTAAGCCTCTTTTACAGTAGACAAAAACCCTCTCTTGTGCCCCTTTTCCATTCATGCACATGTGCTGGCTTGGCTTGACCTGGTTTGACTCAGCGTATCAGTCCATCACAGCTGAGTTTACACCCACTTGAAGGTTTGTATTTAACCAATGACGAACTTGTCCTGAGCCGTAACACGGTGGATTAACACAATCATTCCCTATCAGTTCTTCACAATAAGAGTAATATTATATTATCTAAAAGCTTTTATTGTGAAGCAGCAAAATCAGGAAATGTGTTTTCCTCGGCAGTAACTTAACACGACTCCTACAGCTGAAAGTTATTATGAAACAGTAAAATAAAGTTCTCCTACACAGACATAAGTTAAGTCTTGGCTTTCCAGCAAACATCAGGGCAAACTTGTTTACTGGCAGGCAGAAAGGAGTCAACTGCCTATTTAAAAATGCAAATATTGGTGTAAAAAACAATATTAGACATCTCTCCAACACAGACGACATAATGTCAAAACTGTCATTTCTTCATATCCTGTTGATAGTTTTTGTTCATTTTTAAATGTTTTAAACTACATTTTGCTCCTTTGAAATCTCAGGTTTGACCTCCCTCACCCTCTATTAGTACCTAAGTTTGACTCCTCCAGGGCAGGTCTTATCAGCCACAATAACTGCAAACATCAGTGTGGACATCAAGGTGCAGGATCATATGTTTTGTAAAGCAAAATCAAACTAACTTCTAACTACAGCTGTTAAATTAATGTAACAGAACAGAAGTGCTTAAGTATTGTTCAAGTACCTAAAAACTGTACTTTAGTGCAGCGTTAGTGTACTTAGTGACTTTCCACCACTGCAACCATTTTTAAATTTTTTTTTTATTTTTTATTTTTTTTTACAAATGTTGACTATGAATGTGTTAATGGCAGCAGTGGAATGACAAAACAACTTAAATATAGCCTGTCATTTTCTAAAGCATCAAGAGAGAACATCATGTTACCACTGATGCAATAATGGAGCATGAGTTTCTTTCATAAAAGCTGTATTCAACTCGAAAAGTGCATCTATTTCATTTCTCATTAAAAAAAAACAGCAAAAAAACACCACCACCACCACTACAGCCACAAATGGAATCTGATTTTAGTCTCAGATGGGGGCATTTCTGGCTGTTTTGTGCGAAATCGCCCCCTCGATCTTGTAAGAAGGTGGCCACATGCAGGGAAGGGGTTCGCAACCTGCATGCGGGTCAGGATACTTACAAGGTCACAGGACTATCTAAAGGGGCATCAGATGATCGACTCGATAGGGAAGCAGAAAAACAGGTCTCTGCTGCTCTAAATTATGTTTATTTTTTTTACACTCTATTCTGAAAATCTGGATAGTTGTACCTCTAGAACTGTTGAGGGAATAAAAAGTTGGGAAACACTGGTCTGAGCCATTCATTTCGCTCACGTTATAATTCATTTGATTGTTCTACAACATATCTATGAAGAAAAAAAAAAACACACCAGGGGAAGCATAAACAAAGAAAATACACAACCTGCCTCTTAATTATATGCAACTGATCCAGCGTTATGGCACCGTGCTCCATTAAAGCTTATTCAATAAACAGTAAGCCACAAAATTGTGCACTTCAGCAGTTTCGGTTCTTCTGCCAGAATGAGAAATAGATCTATGAGTCCAAATGGCGTAAGCATCTCTTTTATTCCACAGGGGCATTAAGATAAAGGCCAGTTTCTCCGAAGTGACTCATGGGCTTCATGGTGGTTAAGAGTGACCGATGTTAAACAGCAATCGTGTTCCGCCTCCTTATGGCCTGAAAGAACAGTGTATGAAGCTGTGGCTCACAAAAACAAATGAATGCATAAAAGAACTGCATTTAGCCAGGCTGTCTCTTCTTTAAGAGCAACACATCAATGAAATTCAGTATCACAATCAATTAGAGAGTCACCATCATATTATTCATTTTAGTGCAACCTTAAGAAATGGCTGGTTGAGAACCGACATTGTCAATACTAATGCGATTGTATCCATCTTTAACATGACTGTGCTCATACAGTACCCGGATCATCTGCTGTTGGATTTTATCTGCTCATTGTTTAACTGCATTGTAGATGCTTTTTGCCACAGTGTCTTAAACTTGTGCACAAATTAACAACATCAGGCAAAGGGTCACAAACTGTTTTAACTCGAGGCGTTCTAATATTCGTTTAACAGTGGTAGATGGAAACGCACATAACTTTGCATTTTCTTTTGCCAATTTTCTGTAATTTTGTCTAAAATTTGCGCTACATGATTGTGGATGACAAGGATATGGCCTGTTGTAGTTTGATCATAGTTCATTTTGATTATTGGTATCTGTCTTTGTCCGCAGTTTCTTTATATATTTAAGTAATAAGCTTTGCAAATTTAAATTATGTCATATCTGCCCTGTGCAATGTATGTTTACAAAGCCTAAAAGGCAAACAGAAATGTCTTAGGCTTATGCTAGTGGCATTAAAAATGAAAAGAAAATGAGAATTTAATTGCAATTACTTTTAAATTAAGTAGGACCACATTAAGGGGAAAAAAGGAGGGAAGAAGACTTCTTTTGATTTTGTATTTTGAAAATAAATTCTAAATTGTATTGTAACATTTGGTCTTTATTCTCACGATGCAAAGTAAAACAAAATTTTCTCCTCTGATTTTCTTATTTCTGGCACCAATACTGGAAGTTTAACTTTATTCTTGATATTTCAACTTTATTCTCAAAATGCAAAATTAAAAACATCTCCATTATCTAATTTTCCTACCTCATGCCTAACCCTAATACCCTTCCGCAATTTGTATGCCAATTTATTGTAAACTAAAGTTTCATGATTGCGGCAGCCCTACACACAAAAGCAAAAAAAGTGATACTGATTTTCTCCCAAGTCGTCTGTATTATCTACAGCTGCACTGGTTGAGCTGCAGCTGCTGCGTGTGTTGCTCTCTCAGTCTCTAGACCGTGATGAATCATAAGTCGGGAGAACATTTGTCACAGTGGGCCACATGTCCTTTCATCACACCAGGTCTCCCCCTCTTCCTCCCTCACTCCGTCTCACTCTCCCAGCTCGCCTCTCATTCCTTCAACCTCCATGGTAGTTTCATTCCTCACAGAGAAGCTTTGTTGTGAATTTGTCACTGCCCGAGCCTCTATGCTGTGTTAGCCATGCCCTTGGGTTTCTGATAGGGCCAGCAGTGCATGGTGGAGCCGAGATAGAAGGGGGAGCTCGGTGGGCCAGCCAGAAGAAGAAAAGATGGTTACGCGGTAGAAGTCTCTGGCAGGTGGGACACCGGTGCCACAGGGGAAATTTGAATGCAGAGACTTTACGGACATACGCTGCACTGAAGAGGTGTTTGACGTATGTATGGTGTGCCCCGGCACCGTAGAGAGGCGAATAAAAAGTGTACAACAATGCATCTTGAATATGAGGGGGACTTGGTGATGCTCAGGGAGGGAAAAACCAAAAGTGGATCTTCTTTTATAGACAGAGCCACAACTTTCCCAGTGTTTTGTTGCCCCCGCTGCAACTTTTTGAAATGTGTTGCAGGCATCAAATTCTGAATAAGTGTTTATTTACAGATAACAATAACGTTTATAAGTTTAAACATTCAATATACTGCAACTAACAAAAGCCACCCTCACTGTGAAATGCTGCATGTGTCTTGTTATTTTACTCCAAAATAATGCAGCAGAGCAACAAAGCATCGGGAAGGAAATAAGGATCTGAAAGTAAAGCCGACAACCAGGTTTCTGCCTGCATCCCAAAGGCAAGAGTCAAAACAGATCTATACGGTTAAATCTAAAAGTCAATGACTTTGTCTGGAGCTTTGACGATGGGACAAACCAGCCTCGATCACCAGCTGATTTAGGAGGTAATTATAGAAGTAGAAGTATTCCAGATGCGTGGCTTACACCCGTGGAGTATTCCTTTGTATGAGGATGATTTGAAATATTAAAGGTGAGATTGCTAGCAGGGGGATACTTCCTCGAAGCGGGCAATAAAATAACTCATTAAAACTTCTCGTCTCCTAAGACAGAAGATAAGCAACTGGGTACGGAGAGGGCGGATTCCGACAAAGACAAACCAAATAACCTCGGCTGCTGTGATTCGTTATCGAAATCACCCCTTTTATCGAGCTTTTTCTGATTCAATGTCAAAGCACCCCGCATATCTGTAATGATGTGCATTTCAATAACAAGGATTTCTCCTGAATGGGGTTGATTAGAAAGCGCATATGGTTAAAAATGTGTGCGAATGGGCAGATTCAAAAGGACAGATTTATATGGAGTGCTCTGTATTGTAGACGTGGAGCTGAAAAATTAACTTGACCCTGTACTGAATACTAGTGAAGACCAATGCATACAGACATAATTATCGAGAACCAATATCAGATACTTTAGGAATAAAAGTTATTAAACTGATGACTTTAAGTTCAGGCATAAGGAATGGCATCCACTTGTACATTTAAATCAAGGTCTGAATAACTCCTCTGTAGACAAACTTTTATGGAGAAGTTGCAAAATTCAAAACTTGCCTGTGGTTGTTATTATATATACCAATACATTTGCACTATGGAGAATTTGTTGAAGACAAGAAGAAAACTTAACTAGACATGCTGTTTGAGGAGGTGTTTTCAGTTTGAATCAAATACTGGTTGCCATGGATTTCCAACATCTCATTATCTCCTTCTTTTTAATGATTGAGAACATCGTCTCCACACCTCTGTCAACTTGACAAGAATGGCATATTTCTTGAAGCACATTGTAACTGTGCTATATAAAGTTTAATATTTAATATACTGCTTTGCTTCGTTTAGAAGGCTTAACTGCTTCTTCTCCAAGACTTAGTCATCTCAGTCATCTACAGATTTTCACAGTATTGAGTCATTTTCCAGTCTGTGGGAAAAGCCACATGATGGATTTGGCTTGTGTGGTCAGAAAATTATGTGTAGTCAACTAGAAATATGTGGCATGAACAATGTAATTTCGCTAACGTAATAGAAAAAAATTGGCAACAAAGAAAGTCTGGATGGATGGATGGATGGATGGATGGATGGATAGGGGATATTATTATTGCAACATACAACTATACAAGAAGTTACAAATTAATTTTCTTTTTTTTAAAATCAATACTCGTATGCATTTCTGTCAAAACAACCTGCTTTCACTGTTTGTTGCAAAGTCCTGAAGAAGCAACATGTGACAGTAACACATCTATAATAGTTCATTTTTCTCTATGGAAGCTGTTTTTCATTCTAAGCAGAATGATTGACAGCATATGATTTCTCCAAAAGCATGAAAATAAGCTTTGATATGATCTGTGTTATTTTTCAAAGAAAAAGAAACAAAACATCAGCGTCAAACCATTGCAGCCTAACATTTAGAGGAGTTTTACACACAAACTTAGGACTTTACACATGTTTAGCTGGTGCTACAGACTGATGGATAATATCTGTGTGAAGTCACGTTTGCTCTGATGATTAATTGCACTATGGCTGCCCAGTACAACTGAAGATAATGACCTGCTTTGTTTGCAGCAGAGGAAAACACAGGGGAGGTGGTAAAGCAGAGGAGAACTCTGACTGCCAGGAGCCAGTCCTCTCTCCGCCAGCACTCATCCTCCTATCAAGCAACAGGCCAGCTGCTCGATCGCCTGGGGTGGATGACTTGACCTTCCACTGTTCCCCAGCAAGGGACACGAGCTGCAGAAGGATTTCCGATCGGCCGGGGCAAAAACCTGCCTAACTAATTTACTTGAAACGGATTGGAGAGCAAATGCATTCTGCGACAACTATCAGGCCTGGCAGGCAGGGCTCTGCGGAGCGAAGGGTGAGCGTGTTAAGGACAAAGTCTGACATCGGGAGGCAGAAGAAAGAATGAAAGACAGATAGCAAGAGAGGAAAAAAAAAGGAAGGAGGATTAGTGGAGCTGAATGTACTGCTATCAGTTTCTTGTACAGTAAAGACAAATGGAGCGGCTTCATGGGCAGACTTTTCAATTAGGATAAAGCTACTTTATGGTCCCACATAAGACTCATAAAAATATAAATGAGACAGATGAATCAATGCTTCTGTTTTACAAACTCCCCTTTAATCTAGACGACAGTGGAGCTTTCCATCTCTCTGGGCCACTGTGAATGTATAGGTGCAGCATTCCTCAATCATAAAAAGACCACGATATGTCAACATAGATCAGAGAAACATGCTAACTTGAAATTCCGACAACAAGGCTGCAGCCAGCATGTTCTCCTTTGAAATGTCCACTCCGGTGAAGGACGTCTGTTTACATGTGCTAGGATCTAAATGACTATCAACTTAACTTAATCCTTCAGAGAGAAACTGCCCCCCTCCAAGTATGTCCACTAAAACTGCTTGTTTTCGCCACTGACAGGTTCAGAGTCTTATTCTCAGTGCCAAACAACATCATGGAAACAGTCATTATGTTGCTCTCTTCAAAGCCACCAGACTCCATTAAAAAAACTATGATTTTAGGAGCTGGTCCTCCGCTGCCTCAATCGGTCAGTATGTTTGTGTTGTTGTGTGACTTTGGTGTTTTAAAAGGTTGGCTTGGATATGACGCCCCCCCACAGCTTTTTTTCCCCCAGTACACCGCTGTCCCCCTGAAGGTATAATGAGATCTGTGCCCTTGGACCACTGGTGTTTGGCAATAAGGTCTGGCCTGCAGGCGGTGTTCCAGTTCATCCCAAAGGTGTTGGTTGGGGTTGAGGTCAGGCCTCTGCGGAGACCAGTCAAGTTCTTCCATTTCAAACTGGGAAAATCATTTCTTTATGGGCCACACTTTGTGCATGTTGAAACATGACTTAAGGCTGTTTGTACTGCTGATGGAAGAACAGCATTTTGCCTCAGATATTATAATAGATGTTTGCTGTATCTTTAAGCATTGGCACTAGGGCTGCACAATTGATCGAAATGTTATTAAAATTGCATCATGGCCAAGTGCAATATCAAAATCACAGGATCTGGTGAAATGTGTGCCAAAATAATGCTTTAATGAAGTACTGTAGTGCTGCAGAGATGCCTTGACCTACAAATCTTGCTCTCCAGATATAAGAAAACATGTCTGTTTGGTACAGCAGACGCAAAAAGGGTCATTTCCACCCCCCAAAAATTATCCAAATATCAAATCCATATATTGCATAGTGGTATGGAATATAATACATACTATGAAGCATAACAAAGCGAGCTACAAAGCTATCGACAGGGGCAGAAAAAGGAGTGTAAGCATTACCAGTAAATAAGAATGTCCCAAAGGTAAAAGTTAAAGTTAACTTATTTTACAGCCAGCTGTCATTATTTATGCTTCTGGTGTTAAAGTGTATTATTTTTCTCTCACTTCTGGAAAACAAGACACAGATATATAAAAACACATTTTGCAACAGAAACTAGATCTAATGAGCAACTTTGTCACAGAACCAGAGGGAAAATGATGCATCCACAGCAAATCAATGGCAGATCTACTCTTAATCATTGTATCTTCACGGATTGAAGGATTTACAGCTGATTATGTAAATATTGAGTATGCATTCCTGTTCCTACCAATGAAATACAAAATACATAACCTCTGTAGCAGGCCTAAGTGAATATATAGTTCAGATTTTTTAGATTAATATCGGTTGGAATGAGTAAAAGTCCGCCTCCGGATGAATTAACGCCACAAACCAACAATTAGTTTGAAGCATTTCTTCTGCCAGTTCTCGCTGTGTGCGTGTCTGGGCTGTTGACAGAATGACACAGTACGGTTCACACATCACAGTCTGGCAGGTCTGAGCTTTCAGAAGGGAAAAAAAAACGATGGTCATAAATCAGAAACTAGTATTTGAAACTAAAATGACAACTTGAGCTGCATTTGGACAGCTCTGCCAGCCATCGGCCGAGAATGACAGTCTGGAAATACCAATGCACGGCTCGTGTCAGCAAGCAAGGTGTGCTTCTGGGGGGTGGGGGTGGTGGGGAAACGGTGCTCTCAGACTGTCAAATCAAAGGGAAATCAAAACAGTGCATGGTCGGTTGATCAAAGTGTCAATGAGGACCTGTGAGACTCCACCGCTTCTTGCTGAGCAGAAATACAAGCTGTTGGAGTGAAGACGCAGGCATCTGGGGAGGACAGACAAGCCTTCAGATAAATGCTTTCTACCAACAATATGGAATAATAGCTGGGGAGGAGATGGAAAAGATTAGGCTGTTCTTGTGTATTATTTATCATATGAATGTTTCAGATGTTTTCATTAAATCGTACTCGCTGTTGCTATCTCTCTAGCGCAAACTGATTTGGTGAGCAAACAATGAGTGAAATATGAACTTTTGTGCGTATCCAGTTTTTACATCAGTTCCTGCAGTGGAATTAACATTCAAATAAATCCTGATTTAACAGCTCACCTGATACCCCGTCTTGCAAATCCAGAGGGAATGCATCTAGAGGGAGATAAGCTGATTTTGTTCTACGAGAGGTACGAGCTACAAGGAGCACCTGATGTCTGATGTAATAAAATATTCATGAATGGATTACTAAAAGGGCCCAGTGGGTCAAGAGGCCCCTGGGTCAGAGCCTCTGTATGAAAGGACATTTAATATTTGGTGTTGGAAATGACCACGACTCTCACAACGACTACAAAAAGACAAAAACAGCTACAGACAGATGGCAAAACTACAAAAATGACTACAGAGAAACTCAAAATGATTAAATGATGAGAACAATAACTACATGCAGACAAAAAACAATTCAAAATTACCATTGAGAGGCTCAAATCAGCTACAGAAGAAACTCAAAATGACAACAAAAACACAAGAGCAACTACAAACAAATACAAAAATGATACAAAGAGATGCAAAACAACTACAAGGAGACTGAAAATTACTTTAAAGAGACCCAAAAGGCCTTAAAAAGGCTCAAAACGTCTATAAAGATACTATAAAGAGACTCAAAATAACGACTAGAGTCATCTAAAGACAAAAACAACTACAAAAGAGATGCAAAATGACTACAAGGAGACTTACAACACTACACAGAGGCACAAAAGGACTTCAAACGTGCAAAAACAACTACAAACAAGCAAAATGTTACTGAAAGACTCAAGCAACATTGTTGGTCACCATTTTGTGTCTCTTCTCTTTCAGGCTTGGTGTCTTGCTCCTATGCAGCAGGCAGGAGGGGCCTTGCTGTCTCCTAATCCATCCATGGAAATATGACATCCATTTACATCGCAGAGAAAAAATACTTTCATGATCTGACATCCAAGGCAGACAAACTGCTCTCCCTGAGCCTGGCTGGAAATATTTCCTCGATTGCCCTGACAACGACAACTCATCATTGATGTAATTATGAAAATGCCATTAGGCAGCTGTGATACTGTAATCAAGAAAAAAAAATCATCTTGGCAATTGAAGCCAAGTGCAGGTTTGAGGAGGAATAATTTGCTTGAGTTTGCAAGTTGATGCAGTCACACCGCTGAGACAGGAAGTCTACCTCCCACTCCCTCTCTAACCCTTTGCATCAAATGGATTCAGAGCTACAGCAGGAGAGCAATAATTAGTTGCCAGTGGTGCCAAAGAGAGAGACCATAATGGCGTTGTTGGGAGGCTTCGGGCCAATTGTACATATTATACCCTGGATACTCAGGCTGCAGCTGTGCTCGAGGATCAGAGGGGAAATAGATTCCTCGAGCAAACAGAGGTAGTGGATTAACTCTCAGATGACATCTGATGCTCCATGAGCACACTTCTCCATACACTCTTAAAAATAAGGGTTCCAAAAGAGGTTCCTTCTGAAGGGTTGAGCTTCTACCCAGAAACATTTGTTTCTGGAGAACCATTTTTTTAAGAAAGGGATTGCTTCGCTTTTCATCCATTTTTAGAAGAATGTATTGCTGAAATCCTTGAAGAACTCTTTCATCAAGGGTTCGTCAAGGGTTCTTTGTGCCATAACATAAAAAAGGTTCTCGGTGGACCCCCTGAGTGGGTTCTCGATAAAACTGCTGGACAATGTAATGGTTCTCAGTAGAGGCCCATGGACGGGTTCTTGTTTGTAACTTGTAGAACTTTTCATCGAGGGTTCGTCAAGGCTTTTTGGACCATAATATAAAAGATTCCTCTTTAGAACCTTGTATGTAGGTTCTAGATAAAACCCTTGGGATATAAAATGGTTCTCTGCAGACCCACTTGACTGTGTTCTAGAATAAACCTTTGGAATTTAAAAAGGTTCTCAGGAGAGCCCCGTGGATGGGTTCTTGTTAGCATCTTGAAGAACTTTTCATCATGGGTTCGTCAAGGGTTTTTTGTATCATAATATAAAAGGGTTCTCCTGAGAACCTCCTGGATGGGTTCTATATTAAACCCTTTGAATGTAAAAAGGTTCTCTGTACAATCCCCTCAGTGGGTTCTGGATGAAACCTTTGGAATACAAAAGGTTCTTGGTAGAA
>JAJHUR010104161.1:0-27500 GCA_027495735.1 Lutjanus campechanus | reverse complement strand
AAAAATCTCTAGTCGGGGGCAGCCCTAATGTCAATCATCGGATGGATTCCCATGAATTTTGATACAAATACTGATGGTTTCCATGAATTCTTATATCTCAGTGTTTACTGGATGGAACGGCACATAGTTCTGTACAATCTTTGTTCCTACAGGGTGTATCCTACTGACTTTGGGTTTGAGTAAAATGTCTCAACAAATGTTGGATATAATGTCATGAAATGTGATACACACATTCATGTTCCCCTCAGGATGAATTGCGATCACTTAAATGATACCTTAAAAATTAACTTAACAAAAAGTCAAAACCAGTGAAAAATCCACGATGTATCCTCGGACACTCTGTCCCCAAATTACAACATTACACATACACCACATTACATCCTACTCTCAGTGCCAATCACATCCCACTTGTCTGATATATATAAGTACAACAATCAACTGCAGCTCAGATGGCTTGGAACCACAGTGTTGGCCATGAAGGTGGAGACTGAAGTCACTGTCACTGCTTTCAATTTCAGCCACTAACTAAGATGTTTGAGTGAAATGTGTGCCATTACCAGCTCGTATAAATGTTCTGACTTCGTGCAAGCATATGTGTGTGGCTGTGATCAGTGCTGTTGTGGCTGTAACATTTGTCTGCGTCTCTGTGCACATGACGTGACCATCATGTGTAACTTGTGTGTGAATATGACTGGTACAGATCCAGATATGTGACGCTGACCTGCCAGTCACCAGTCAGGGCTGGTCACGTTGAAACCCATCTAGTTCCAGTCTCTGGCCAGTTGATCAGTGCATCCTTACTTCTAACTGCAGCAAGGTTAGCAAAAAGCCTGAGCCAGAGTTGATGCTAAGAAGCAGGACATCAGAGAAAGAAAAAAAAAAAAAAGCATTTTCTCCATAAAACATAATCCCTTCACCCAAATCAGTGAATAAAGTCATTTAGTTGTGCTTTCATACAGTAATGTTATTCAGGGACAGTGAGGCCCTGCCATCATATGCTCCATGTAACCAGCATTGCTGAAGCAATCCTATGTAAAATGCATAATCTGCTGCCTCAGATAACACTTTCCTCAAAGTGAATACATTTGAGGTAGCAGGCTCATAATCACAGTATTTTGGTGAAGGAGAACAAGGTTTGAGATGCCAAACATCTTGGAAGACACGCTGACATACCATACTGTGTCTGCACCAGCCCTCAACAATTAGGGTTGCCTGCTTGCCTAAGGCAAGAAAATGCCATGTGGGGCAAGTAAATCTGGCTACTCACTTACCCAACTGGGGAAGTTGCAAAAAAGAATTAAACAATTAAAATATTTTGCAAAGGTAAAGTCATTTTTCATGCAAAGTCGCTCAAATATGGAGATCTTCCACTTTTCTTTATATAATATGATATTAAACAGAAAATATTTGGGTTTTTGACATTTTATAGACGTTGCAGCCCTATATTAAACATGACAATTAACTTTAGTCTTTGTGATTTGACTTTTTTTTTGAGACTTTTTTGATTTCTGACCCACTTACCCGACTGGTCAAGTGAAAAAAAATGAATCAAGGTTTAACCCAGACTTAGCTCTGAACTGCTAAGAGCTGGATGTTTAGTGACAAGTCGATATCATAATATTATTGATTATTATAAAATGGCTTAGTAGCTTACATTAGCATGCATCAGATTTTGTTTTAAAAGAAGAGAAAAATGGATAGATTTTTCATGATTGATTTTTTGGCATACAGTTAAATATGTGCACAAAATGAATGAGGGTATAATCCAAAAGAGTTAAAAAGGCATTTTTCATTTCATCTCGACTTTAAATGCTTTATAACAGTCTATTAAAAAACAAACAAACATTGATTTACCTCCATCTTTGTCACATATTCGATTACAAGTAAATACAAATTATCACAGGAAAAATGGCTCATGTTTCTGCATGCATCTCAAATGTCACTTAGATTTTATCTACTAACTGCTAACATTTCCACTGTGACAGGAAGATTAGGAGTTTCCACTCTTGTTCAGTTTTTGAAGCCAGCAGTGTATTCCCTGCTGGGGAGACGTCCTGGCTCCAGTTTGGTCATGTGCTGATGGGGAGTTCTTGTGCCAAGGGGCACAGTCTGCTTCACAGTGGTTCAGCAGGGACGTTAGGAGCTGCACACACATGCGTATAAACCCGGGCAGACAGGAGAGCAGAATAATTACAGTTCAGTATTACATCTGGGAAGACCTCATTAAATCTGTCTGCCATTATCTCTCTGTTTCACTGTCACATGTTATCTCTATCTGCCTCTCTCCTCTGCCAAGTCCTCTTTCATCCCTTATTCCTGTGCCCCCCCTCGCTATTTTCTACCTAACATCATACTTGCTCCCTGTCGGTCTCTCCCACTCACTACCATCTTCTTTCTCCCCTTCTCACTCCTCATTCCTAATTATTTCTTCTTCTTTTTGACTCCTCTCCTCCTGCTTCCTCTCCTATTCCACTTGAAATTAACTATTAATTAAAAACCACAGCGTTGATGCACCCTCCCCTCCCTCCCCACTGACTGTTTTCTACAGGGAAACAAAAATGTAGACACACACACACACACACACACACACACACACACACACACACACACACACACACACACACACAGGTGCTCACCTGGCAAAGCGTAGTGTGACAGTTGCAGTGTGTGCAGTGTCATAACCGTTGGCTAATTAACAGCAAAGTAACAACAGCTACACAGAGTCACACCCAGGATCCTGCACTGAGGCCTTGTAATTCAATTATTTGACTCATTGTTGAGAACTGGGACAAATCATGTCCTACCAAAAACTTTTTTTTTAAAATACCAACCCTCTAATTCCTTCTTGAGAAAATTATTTTCTTAAGGATTTATATGAGATATATGTCAATTGTAAAATGTTTTAGTTTGCTTTAATTTTTTTAATTTCTAAATTTGCTCTGTGCCCGAAAACACGCTTGTCCCTCACAAGAACTCACAACTTCAAACAATGTAAAACATAAATATAAAAATGTGCTGTTATAATCGTCTGTATTTTAAAAAAAAAATTTCAACAAAAAGTTGGCCCTTCAAAATTGTATCTCAGATATCTGACAACTCTGTCAGATTTTTACAAAAACATGATTTAATCAGGCTTACAAAGGGTTACCTATACCCTGAGGACCCCTGTCTCACTTCCTGGTTTAAAAAATACTGAATATAGGAAATAGGAATATAGGACAAATAGGAATACTGCTCAAGCACTGGTAATCTTTCCTTTTTTTTCTTTTTTTGGACAATTTTATTGAATAATATTGCTATCAGATGTGTCTCAACCATAACATGTCAATTCTGTAGCCCTTCTAAATCAAAACTTTATGAAAAATTATGGTTTAAATATGTGTGTTTTGATTTGCATTAAGAGAACTCTTAACAAACTGAAAAAAATAAAATGGCTGCTCACTACAACTATGCTGTGAAATGAAAAAAGGCAACTTTTTTTTTTTTTAACTCTGTACATTTGATTAAGAAAACACTAGGAGGTTGGCCTGTGTCATGGTTTAGCAGTCAAGAGTCTGGTATTTTAAATATATTTTCAGGCATAATTAGAGAGTTAAAGATAAAAAGCCCATCAATATACAGTTTTCTCCCAATTCTCAAGAATGAGTGAGTGTGTATTTTTCTAGAATGTTTCTGTACCAAATACAGTCAAAATCATTCTTACTGGCTTAAAAAATGAGGAAGTAGCATTGACCTCCACACTGTACATTTGAAACTTCAGGGCTAAGCTTGTTAAACCTTCATCCTCTTTACAGATACTCCCACCAGACATCACTATTTATAGGACATATGTGGTCAGTTTCTTGTGACCGTTTTGTGACTGTGATTTGATTTGTGATTTGGGCAGTACAAATAAATTTTGCCTTGACTTGACTAACTGTAATGGTGGCATACTGGCTGATCCAATCGCCCACTATGCTTTTCCTGTCAGGAGTGTACATTTCAGGTCAGATCTTGGCATCTTTAACTGCTAATTTAGAAAAGATTCCAGCTAAATATGGACATAAATCACCTCAGAATACAGCCCTGTCAAAATAATAGGATTCTTTTCTCAGATAAAGAAAAGCCAACTACAAGCACCAGTGTTTTCCGCCAGCTACACTGTTGAGCAGACTTGGGTGTAGGGCTGCTCAATGGTGAATTAAAAAAATCATATTGCTATTATTTTGAATGATACTGCAATTGTGATATGTTTGGAGACTGTGGGACTGATTATTTTTGCATCACAATTTTCACTTTCACTGGAGAAAAAAACTATTAAAATAAGGATGAGCTGACGTTTGTTGTGGTCTGTACCAAGCAAATATGTTTTCTTAAATTTGGAGAACAAGATTTGCAGGCTGGGTCATCTCCACAACTCTACAGTACTTCCTTAAAATGCTGTTTTGCCACACATTTTTCCTTCACTAAAATTGCAGCTTTTACGATTTGGATATTGCACTTGGCCATATTGTGATTTCGATAATATTTTGATTAAATGTGCAGTCCTACTTGAGTAGTTTCCTTGATCTGTTTTCTGGGGATTTGGTTAATTTATTAACCTGCTGTGTACAGTTTAGATTTGACTTGCTGTTTTATTCAACTTTCCATTTAATTTAGGCCATTTGTTGAGCCAAGATCACTTAAGAGATTTATATTGGCCGGCCCGGTACTAACAGACCGTGGTATTTCTAAAATCTTGGCTATGGCCGTATTTTCTCATCTCTGTTGCCAGTGGAGTTTAAAGTAGAGGAATAAACACATCACTCGTGAAATGAAGAAAACCCAGCAGCCATTAAAACAAGTACAAACAATGTAGAGGAGATTTCTTTTTAGCATTACAGAAAAGCAGGCATGCATAAGAGACTCTTGTTTTGCACCCCAGTTATCGGTACAAATATAGGCAGTGGCTGTTCTAGGCGCAGTTGATAACATCAATATTACAGCCAGTCTAAATCAACATGTGCTCTGTTACAGGCAATTTGAGTCACTGGTAAAATGATGGAGCCTCCGGACAGACTGTTGGAGGGAATGAGACAGACAGGCAGAGAGACAGAGACAAGTAGGGCCACAGGTTTAATCGGGTTGTTCGAGATACAAGGTTGAAGAATAATTATTCAGCTTTCCTGACTCCCCCTGTGTCAATATTAATTACTTACTTTGAAGGAAAGCCCAGTTATCTAGTGGAAACAAACAAATAGGACCCTCCTGAATTCCAGCAGCCAGATAGATGCCTCTGGTCTGGCTGAGGCAGCAAAACAATCCTGTTTGTCTTATTAGTACGGTTTCTATTTGAAATTTGAAATACCATTTGAATGTGGGAAAATAAATAAATATTTAATCTGTAATCATCTGTTTAAATAATCAAATACAATACAAATTTACCTGATTAATTTTCATTATTATTATTATTATTATTATTATTATTATTATTATCCCCACCAGGGGATCATACAATCACTACTGTGCTTCGCGGTGACCTCACTAAACACATTTTTGGCCATAACTCAAGAACTACACACTAGTTATGACAAAATTACACTCAAATCTAACAGGATAAAATTATAAGGTGATGACATAATATATTCAAAAGGACAAAGGTCATCTTTGCTGAGACATCACAATGTTCAGCTCTCTATCAGTCCTCAATCTGAGTCTGGACAGACATGGATGTAAACCGTAACTTGACTGGTTGACAATAACTTCTGGATGGATTGTCATGACATTTAGTACAGATATCCATGCTGCAGAGAGGATGAATCACAATGACTTTGGTGATGCTCTGATCCTTCCGTCAAAGTTTCCACTAATCCTGAGAAGATGAAGATCTCCTGGATTGGCACAAAATTTTAATCAGACATTCAGGCTTCATTCTGCTGACTTTGGTGATTGTGGTATTCCATCCAGCGCCATCATCAGGTCAAAATAATAATTTGTCCAATACTTTAGTTCAGTGGTTCCCAAACTTTTCACAGCCCATACCCCTTCAGACATATGACCTCCAGCCATGTACCCCCTACTCTCACGCACTTCATAGCAGCTAGAAAAAGAAAGTAAATCCACCAGTACAATACAAGTAATACAAGTGAACCCCAAAGCAATGTAGTTCTCATCATATTTGCGCCTTTTTGACGAGGTAGTCTCTCTGCTTGAGGCTGCCGCTGCATGTTTTCCCGCATCAGGAGGCTCTGCATCCGACTCCTCATCGCTGTCCGTGGCTATGCTAGCAGCTTCGCTAGCCACATTTGCACTGCTACTAGCATCCCGGTCAAAGGTAGACCTTGAAGTTGAAGAATAACCTGGGTTGTTGTCGCTGGCAAGTGCATCTTCGACTGTGGGCTGACTGGTGGTAGCAGTTGATGTCCCTCTGGAAGGGCAATTTATCCTTTTCAGCCATTTATCCATTTTCGGTGGTTACCCGGGCGACCGGTATGGGTGACAGCAACTCTACACAGACTATTATTACAACTATTTATTTTGGCAGTGCAATTTGCTGAACACTAGAGGGTAGCCTATACATATGTGTATTTTTTGGCAATGTGAGCAGGCACCTCAGACTGTATGTCTCTTTATACGCCAGTTTCAAAATGTAATCCGGCTGTTTGCAAATCACCTTTTTATTTTTCGCGTACCCCCTACTTCACTTTGCGTACCCCTGGGGGTACGAGTACCCCAGTTTGGCAATCACTGCTTTAGTTTATGACCAAATACCTGCAAAACTAATGACATTCATATCAGCCTGAGCTGCACTTTGGGTTTAGTGCTAATTAGTAAATGCTAGCACACTAAAATGATAAATTTTGATGGTGAACATGGTAAACATTACACATGCGTAACATCAGCATTGTTATTGTAAGAATGCTGCCATGTTAGCTTGATAATTTAGCTCAAAGCACATTTGTGCAGCCTCACAGAACCGCTGGCATGGCAGCAGACTTTTGATCTGGTTTAAAACACTGACAGCCCTGCACAGACCATCTACTGGGCTATTCTTTTCTATTCCTTCTTATATACAGTATATTTAATAGACACTTTCTGTCAACAACAGAAAAGATTAATTAATTAAAATAACCATCTACTTCCTGTATAGACAAAAATACCAAAATGGAATCTAAGAATCATATTAATGCTAAAAGGGTTTTTTTCTGGATTTACAGAGAGAGAGAGAAAAAAACATCAGTATGATGTAACACAGAGCAATACAACAGCCCTAGTTACTTCAAATGTTCAGCTTCTGTTCAACTTGACTCAATCCTGAACATTGTGGTGCTGTCTTATCCAATGGCAAAACTGTATTTTTTTGTCCACGTGATTTACTTATATGGAGGAGAAAACCAACAGAAAACCCCCGCAAATATACAACATCACAAACACAGCTGCAAAAATGATCACAAAACTGAATCAACAACTGTCCATCAAAGCTTAAAAAAAAACAATATTCAAAGTTAGTTTCAAACAAAAATATCTGTAAAGTAGTGTTTCTAACTGAACTGCTGGATTCATTCCGTTTCTATTTTCTCATATTTCTGTCCTCACTGAGGTGTCACAAAAATACAAGCATGCATTCAAACATACACTCTTCCAGCTACAAACCCAGCCACAGTCACCATCAGCTGACTTTCTATCAGCTGAGTGTGGTCACTGTAACAAGACTCCTTTGTCTCGCAGTGCACTGAACTGACATGAAATCTGCCAAATGGGCCTAACACACAAAAAAACACAGTCACACAACCACATCGACATGCACACAATCAAAAGCACAGACAGAAAAAAAAACACACTCAATTGTGCATAAGTGTACATGCACGCACGCATGCACGCACACACACACACACACAATTTCGGCCCACAAAAGACCTTTGTTTTTTATAAGAAGCCCTGATTAGCGCGCGGACCACACACACAGTCATATTGACCTGGTCTCATACAACTGTGCAGACAGAAAGAGAGGCAGAGATGGCTTAGCGCAGAAACACCCTTTAATATAATAAAGTAACAGCAGATGAGAACAAGGAACTAGAGGGACATAAAACTTAGCTCTATATTCACAGCGACTAATGTGTTACCAGCAGTAACTGAACTGCTCATGTTTTTCTGACAGGACACACACTGTATGATTACTGGCAGGTGGGATGAAACGTGGCCCTCCACACATGAGAAACATGGAAAACTGTAGCTGTGCAGAGCTGTGACTTCATGAGTGTCTCCAGAGTTTTCATTATTTTCAGAGGTGGGAGGGGCAGGGGGAGGTTTTTTTAGGACTGATACAGATCAGCAATTTAAATGTCACGAGGATCAGCTGATCTAATACCAAGCATCAAATGCTTCCTGTTCTTCTGCACAAGACACCTGGCAGAACAACTGACACATGTAAAGCTGCAACAATTAATCCATTATGAATTGTTCATTAAATTAATCGCCAACTATTTTGATAATCAATTAACTGATTAGAGTAACTTTATATTTAGTCAAAATTCTTTGATTTTAGAATCTTAAACATGATTTTTTTTGGTTTCTGTACTCCTCTATGACAGTAAACTGAACACCTTTGGGTTGTGGGTAAAACAAGACATTTGAGGACGTCATCTTGGGCTTTGGGTAACAGTAATCAACATTTTTTACAATTTTCTGACATTTAAAAAACAAACTACTACTAATTGATTAATCGAGCAAATAATCGACTGATGAATTGACTGAAAATAATCATTAGTTGCAGCCCTAGACTCATGCCTAATATACAGTAAGTGTTTAGCATATTATTTTGGAGAGAAAATGTAAAGCTGACAGATTAATACATTTTTACATAAATTTTTGCATCATGTGTAAAATGTAATCAAGCCGTTGTGACATGCTGATTATAGCTGACTACAGCGGCTGTCCTAAGCCGTCTAAGTCCTATAAAGTGGAAATGTGGCAGGTGAATACTTTGCGATCCCAGTTTACAGTTCGCAGCTCAAGAGGGCAGGCTGTCTGTCTGATAGCAAGAAGGATAGACTGCCTGCCATTTTACACCACGTGCAGCATGTATGCAGCACAACTGCTGTACATCTGCTGCACAGCATCCGCAGCAGCCAAAATATGTTAATTAGAATCATGGCGGACTATCTGTATTTACACCAGATGCAAATACAGCAATGCTGTGACTGCAACAGGGTTACAGCATGCAGCAAATATCGAGTTCTGTTTTTGCTGTGTGCTGAAAGCTTGCTGCATCACACCAAGTGGTGTTTAAACACATAATATTGCTTTAAAATGACTTCCTACACGTTATCAGATTTTTTTTTAATCATGTGCGTTTCCTGTATTTTTCCTGGCTGAAAATTAATATGAATATGTACCTTTCCCGTCTTATTTTGTTCAGGTACTGTCTGAATTTGAAACTATATAACTGTTGTAAACTCAGTTGAATTGAATGCGTGACATTGAGTGCTTACAAACTCACAGACGCCCAAGCAAACAAGGGCGCCCTACTCACAGCACATCCCGTTTGTTGTCATCCAGTAGTTGAATTAATTCAGCTGAGAAATGCACGAGGAAAGACTGATTGTCAAGGTGAAGAAATATGAAGAGCTCTATGACCCGCAGAAGCATCTGTACTTCTCTTCTACTTGTTGTACGGCGATTGATGGGCACACAAACAGAGCTGGTTCTGTGGGTTCTGAGCCGAGCCGGTGTAAAATGACATGTAGCTTGACGTGCTGCATCAGACGTGCTGCATGTGCTGTAAAATAGCCTTGAGACTGACTTGCATCCTCAGTTGTGTTTGATGAGATACTACTCATGATTCTATGTGCATGATATTATTTTTTGTTTTAATAATGAAAACAAATTATAACAAAATATCTTGAACAATACAATATGGCACACCATTAGATAGCTGGGTTCATATCCAGGATATTTTGGTGTCACTTTTGTACTGTGGCGACATGTCCTCCATCTTTATCTATAGTCAAAAGTCTGGAGAGATCAAACTGAAGCCTGACTTTCAGTTAAGCCACATCAATAATGTACTCATGCTAATGCAGTGCAGTAATGGTAAACTCTGAGGTTTGTTAGACACCACACAGTCTACAGCATATTAAAAACTTTCTTGTTACATCAACAAGGACAAGGTTTGGACAAACTGTCTAAAAGTAGGGCTGCACAATTAATCCAGATATTATCGAAATCGTAACATGGCCAAGTGCAATATCCAAATTGCAAAAGCTCCAATTTTTTGATAAAGGAAAAAGATGTGATAAGACAGAATTATAATGAGGCGCTGTAGCGCTGTGAGATTCCATGGCCTAACAAATATTGTTCTCCAGATATAAGAAAACATGCGTGTTTGGTAGAGCCTTGGGCTGTCACGATGTCAGATTTTCATTACATGATTATCATGGCCAAAAGTATTCATGGTAACAATATTATTGCAGTCTCTATAGAAATTCATCTCATTCATCATTTCACTTTGTTTATTGTACTTTTTGTCCTTTGGGGGCAAATGAATTACACTCAAAATATGAGTGTAGGGAGGTGGAGAGAGTCTGGAACTGGAACTGAACAAAAGCCGATAAAAAGTGCAATTACACTGATCGGATAGTGATTAGGTGTTTATGTGGAGGGTGCTGGGGGAGGGAGACAAAGCGGGCGGGGAAAGAAATGGAAAGAATTTAAGACCATACAGTATGTTTTAGAGGCACTGCATCAATTACATTACATACACACAGCAGGGAGGGGGCCTGGATGACCATGGGAGAAATACAGAGTGACAGGATGAGATGAAAAAGACAAGAGAGTTTTGCTTGTTGGTCTGCCTATTTACTAAATGCTAATATGATTCAAATGGTAAATACACACACTGTTATCAAAGACCGCTTGAACGTGCTAGCAAGCACGTGCACACGCAAACACAGCTATCATGAAATGTTGCCTTGCTGTTATTTCACAGCTCACTGAGGCAGCCAATCAAATCATTCCGGTGATGAACACGCCCACGGCTATATTTAACCAATGAAGGATGACTATCTGGCTGACAGACTGCTTGAGATGACCAGTTACAGACTGTCTCTTCATGCAAGACTTGAGTTGGTGCCAACATGAGTCGCCCCCTCTCCTGCCCCTCCCCCTCTCTTTCTTTTTTTTTTGCTCTCCCCACAGCTAACCACCTCAGGAATAGGAGGCTAATAATTATCAAGGAGAGCAGAGTCCAGGAGAGGAGCACCCTTTGCACTCTGTCTTTGACAGCCCTGTCCTCGTCTCCCTTTGTCACTTCCTCCAGCTTGCTTAATAAGTGAGAATATGTTCTTTCACTCACCGGTCTCTCTCTCCTCTTGCTCAAAATGGCCTCTCTTCCCTCCTCTTACCTCCCCAACCTCATTCACACTCATCCTCCCCTCACCCTCTTCTCTCCTCTCCTGCTTCTTTTCACACTCCCACATCAATTGAATTATCCTCCCTGGTTGCTTTCTGCTGGGTGTCCCTGCAACTCTGCTCCCTCTTTCTCTTCTCCCCGAGTTGTCTCGCTTCTCACTTCATTCTTCATCACTCTTCTCTTCATCCTTACTTCCACCACTTTATCCAGTTCAGTCCTCTCTATGCCCACTTGCAGACTGCTCCCCACTTTTTTCCTTTCTTTCAAAGCACTTGGGCATTTTCTCTTCGTTCAAACTCCCCTTTTCTATGTCCCTCCGTCCGTAACCCCCCTCTCAACCTCTCTCCCCACTGCCTCTCTGCACAAAACACCACCTTTTTTTCCCTCCATCTTCCTCCCCTTCCCCCTTTTATACTCCTCTTCTGAGGCTTAAACCTAATTATCTCCTGTTCTAGAGAAACCACACACACACGGTGGGAACAGCCTGTGGGAAGCAGTGCAGCCGTGAGGGAAGGACAGCATTTGTTCTCCCCTCGGCCAGTCGCCTCCGATCATGTCAGCGTGGCACAAACACACACACATACACTGTAAAAGAGAAAGCCAGGGATGAAGAAAAGGAGAAAGACAGAGGGTGAGAAGCTCTGTATATTCTACACACAGCGACTGACTGAATGGATTTCATGTTTCTTGGCTCAAATCCTAATGACAGGGTGATAAGACACATTTTCACAGCGGTACCAAACTCTAATCAAAATAATTTGAAAAATACATGTCGAGTACAAGGTTGGTTCATTTTTGTGTATATTCACTGACACGGACAGCTGTCTTTAATAAGTTTACAATGTGTCAGACCTCTGCAGCTTATGAAATCCTTTAAAAACTATAAAGTCAGTCAGCAAAATTGTATTGTGATCAGGGCGAAAGGGTTTCCGATGACAAAACTGATTAGTATGTACTAACATTTGCAATAGGGATGTTCCTGGTGACTAATTTCGCTGTCGACGAAATGTAAATTTTAATTTAGACTAGTCAACTAGCCTAACAGTAAAAAAAAAGCACAACCTATAAATTGATAATGTTATGGTTGAAATGTGTGGCACTTTGCGCTGTGCATTACAATAGTTGCACATGTTCACCCACATCTGCATTGTTCACCCGGAACTGATGTTAGCTGCAGCCTGCCACACAGTGTGGCTAACAGCAGCAGCCTGCTCTGCTTGCAGGTTAAGGTCCATGCCTGTGCTGTGAATGTGGTTAAACATTGCTCCAATTGAGTGGTTACATGCTGGTTTATTGCAACACAGCATACATTCAATCTTATTTTCATTTTCTACATTAAAATACTGCAAAACTGCACTGTTTATGAGCTGTCATCTGTCCCACTTTGCTAATAACAACATTCGGGTCATTCGCGCTCGGTGTGAGGGGCTGCTGTCTGCCGGGGCTGCAGCTCCAGCTAGCGGCGGGCGGCTGCAAAACATCTCAGAAGCAATTGTAAACTGCCACTGCATATGAGTAATATACTGATAAACAGTTTAACCTACTAGTATTTCTGGTGCCGACTAGAAGTGGCGACGTTTATATCATATAGTCGACTAATCGTGCACATCCCTAATTTGCAGCAGCTGTGAAATAATAATTTCTTGGGCTGCTCCCGAAAAGTCAATAATAATCCCAGGAGATTGTTGCAACACAGACCTTTTCTCTTGTAACACTGCAGTCACTGGCGCACTGCTGCCAACTACTGTAGCCGCCATTAACTTGTTAGCTTAGTTAGCGGGCTTTTTAGACTGGGACACAGCCTAGACCGATTCAGCCCAGTCTGATGATAGGGTAAACAGTACTGAGGTGATTTAACAGAACAGCAGCTCCGACCAGGACTGACTCCGGGGGCAGGGACAGGAGGCGTGAAGCAGTTCAGGAGCAAGTTTGTAACTTAGTGAGCTAAGTTGAAATATACATCATGTATCATGTTGATAGGTCTGTAAGTATTTGTTTGGAAGTTATTTATTCCCATGTTTTGAGTCCTGTTAGTCTAGTCTAGTCGTTACCAGGTAGCTCGCTTTGTGCCCTAAAAATGTCAATTTAAATAATTAAATAAATTAAATATTAAATTAATATCTCAAACATGCAACAACTAGTCAACTAGTGGCTTAAACTAACAACTACAGAAAAATCTTAAGTCAAGGTACAGCCCTAGTAATTTCAATTAAAAAAAAACTGTCATTTGACTCTAGATTGGAGGTAGAGAAATATTAGACATGAAATAAAATTCAAAAGAACCACAAGTTAAGTTTCCAAAATGACCATACAAAAAACACAAAAACAGATCTGTACGTTTTGGCAAACAGGCAACAGTTATTTGTTTTACATAACCCTGACCACAGCTACTTTTGGCAAGCTCTTTCAGCCTTGTTATATGAGCTACAATGTATAAATGAGGAATGTTTGTGTATAAAAAGCAGAACTGTTCATGTATAAGGAGTCCCAACACTCTAAGCCCCTGATCTACCCCTGTTTGGGTATAAATGAATGATGAAATGAAGTATCTTATTGAACTACAAATCAACAATGTAGTGTGAGCAGTAGAGGCCATCTCTGTTGCTGCTCTTCAGTGCCTGTAAACTGCATTTATCCTATCACAGCCTGTGTTCACAGTTTATATAGTTTTATATGGGTTGTATACTGTTAATGATTGAAAGCGAGGTTAGCTGAAGATTTAATCAGGTATGAAAGGATGTCACAGTACGACTCCTCTGGCTATCAGGTGGCCTGGAGAAGCCACAGGGCTGAACGTGTAGCTTCTCAATATTTTCAACTCATCGTAAGAGTTACACCAGTGTTGTTAAGCTGAGTGAATAAAAAGAGACAGAGGGTGAGATATTCTGTTTTTTTGTCCCTCATATAGTATCTTCATTCATGACACTCATGTTACTTTCCCTGTTTGGTGAACACCCATATCTTTTAAACACAAGGCTCTAGTTTGGAAAGCGTACTTCCGATTATAAATTTGTAATCTCAAAGCTTAAATCAAGACAACCCTGACAACATCATTATGGTTATTTCATTGTGGAGCATTCCCCAGAGCCATTATACAACTGTTTTTGGAGACTAAGTACTACCCATGACAACTATGCCGAACTTGATGTTAGGGCACAATGAATCACAATAAAATTGCAATATGGAGAAGTGCAATATCCAAATTGCCAGAACCAAATTGCAATTGTTTGAAAAAGGAAAAATGTGTGAGAAAACAGCATGATATGAAATACTGTAGTGCTGCACAAATATCCTGGCCTAAATATCTTGTTCTCCAGATAGAAGAAAACATGTTTGTTTGGTGCAGACCTCAATAAATAACACATCATCACAATTTTAATTGGGGTTTGTTTTTTTTTCAGTGAACATGAAAACTATAATGAAAAGTTTATCATTTCCACTAATCGTGTTGCATAACGCAATTTTAGTCAAAATAATTGTAATATGACTTTTTTACCAAATCATGCAGCCCTGCTTGATGGATATAATCAAGAAATAACAGACTGATCCCGTTTATCAAAATAACAATGTCTTCAAAAACACAACCAAGTCCGGTTGCCTTTTCTACGAATGCTGTGACCTGGATGACTGTGAATATCCACAGACATCAAAATTACAACAACCCCTAAACTAACAAGAGAAATTAAACCAGGCAACAACATATTTTACATTTCTTAAAAGAAGTAGTTCAAGTTATCTTCATGTCAATACAACATGGTTTAAGCAAAGACTTTGGTCTTGAAATGACTACAATTCATTTAAGAGCCTTCAACTGAACAATAACATTTGTTTAGGTAAGTGAGTAAGCACATTTTTAGTTTCAGGAGTCTGACTCATTTGGTCTTTCTTTCTCTGACCCACCCAAACTGCATATTTTATCCTCTCAGCTCTACTCCTTCCCTAATTTAAAAATTGTTTCAGGAGTTGTTTTTGCTATTTTCACTGTCTCACTGAAAATATCTAAATTTGTTTTTTACCTTTACAAAAGTAATGAGCAATACATGACTATTATAAACCAACAAAACTTTCATATTTGTATCTAGTGTGAGTGGGTATTTGAGAATTTGTATATTTTCTTAGTTTGGGTGTTTAATTTCTTGTTTAGTAACAAATAAAGCGAGTTATTACTTGCTAATGAGCTTAAAAAAAAAAAAAAGAAAACTAATTATGTCTTCTGGGCATGTTAACCAGGAGTCATTCATTTCTTCCATGGCACAATTACTCCCATCTGTGGAGTTTGCCCTTGCAGAACTACCCCTTGAAGAAGGGCAGAGAGCAAACAGCTCACACATAATTAGAAAAGTACAAAGGGGAGGGGGTCGCACTTAAACCCACTGCTGGGTACAACCTTGAATCTCCCCCCCCCCTTTTTTTTTTTCATTGCCTGTGCCAGGCAGCGGCTTCCTCGATTCTGCTCAATTATATGAAAATATTACTGCATTAAATGATTTTTCCCACACAGACATAGTGAGCACTGCTGGAGAGGTCAGTTTGCCAGCTGGGCAGCGAGAACCTTTGCACACGTCTAAACACACACACACAGGCACCATAAACAGATGGTGTCACACACAAACGCACACATGGCTGTATGCACGAGATAGAGTTGTTATATGTTGTTCACACATGACCCAGTCCCTTGGGTTGCTGGCCCAAATACTACACTCACTGATAGGTATCATGTATATATGAGTACACAAACACGCACAATCCAATCATTCACATAGTTTTTCCTTTATATTCCCTTTTTCTGCACAGTCATGGCTTTTCTTCTTGGCTTCGTCATCCCTTCCCCTTCCTTGTCTTACAGATGTAGCTCTACATTAGACCGTGCTGTGACCTCACACCTTGAGAACTCACTCATCCATACACAACTGTAATCCACTCTCAGGTCTCTCTACCACTCACACACACACACACACACACACCAAAGTGCACCTGCTCACCACAGAGATATTATCAGTACTTAGTCATGATTTATCGGCACTCATCGCTTCAGAAACTAATAATCAGTGTTTCAAAGGAAAGAATGGGGAGACGCAGCACGTGCTGTTTGACAAATGATTTTAGCCAAAGTGCATTTCAAAAGCCTTGAGGAACCTAGAGAACAGACTCAAAACTAGCAGTGTTCATGGCCACCGTTGCAGTATTTTTCCACTGTATTGTGCAGAGTGGTGATAGACTCCTTATTTCTACTCACTGAGATCACATGCACAGCTGCGGCACACATTGCAGCTCAATATACACACCATAAAATCTAAATCTAATCCACTCATCTCTGTCTCTCTCTCTCTCTCCCTCCCTCAAGAAAGCATACACACACACACACACACACACACACACAATTGGTCACTTAAGCACGCCCCAGATGTTCAAAGCACTGTGAAAGAAAATGCAGTAAGGGCTTTCCACTCCTCTGATGCGGTTCCGGAAATAGCAGAGCGTCTCTGAACAGGAACGTAAAGGCTTCCCTAGCAGGGCGCTGTCCACCGCTTCAGAAGCAGCCTCCCTCTCTATTATATCAGATGCCCTTCGTAAAGAAAATCAAACACTGGAATATACTGTTTAAAATGTTCATTTTGGTTGGTGCACCACACAAGCAATTATTCCACATTGGAGGACTTTTTTGCAAACTGAAAGGTGGCCCTCCTCAGAGGTGGGGGAAATACTTGATTCTTAGATTCTGATTCGATTCAAAAAATTAATTAATAACATGATGTTGATAGAGCAAAAAAGGTGGAACTCAGCTGTGAGGGCAATGCAGCACCCGGACAGTCTACAACACGCACATGCTGGAGGTATCTTGTAAGGGAGCGATCATATCTATGGGAGAGACGTACTTCATCTTCTCAAAAGGCAGCAGTTGCAACCATTTTTTGATTTAGTGTCAAAGTAACTGCATTTGCCAGATGAACTTGAAGTGTATAGCGCGCACTTTTTACACTCACACAGAGACGTTAAGACATTAACGGAGTGGAGCAGCGATCAACTGTACCAAATGAGAGCGGCTGAGCGACACACTGCAGCATTAAACAACTTTAACCAACTCTGTGGTGAAGAAAATCACTCTCTGCTCAGGCTGTTCACCTCAAAAACCCTGCACCTGCTCTGCGTCTTGGACAGCAGTGGCTTGGGGCAGCAGTAGCTCGGTCTGTAAGGACTTGGCTTGTAAACCAAAAGGTCACCAGTTCAAGTCCCACACGGACTAGAGTGTGGACAGGTAGCTGGAAAGGTGCCAGTTTACCTCCTGGGCACTGCCAAGGCGGCCTTGAGCAAGGCACCCCTAACTGCTCGGGGGCGGTCACTGTCATACAGGCAAGAGACTGTAGGATGCTCTCAAGTTTGATTAATGCAGTCAACTTTTTAAAATAAAAAGGTTGTGGACCATTTAAGTGCCAGTTATATTTCATATTGTATTTCAGGGAAACTGGAGCAAGACAGTGAAAACTGTTCACCTTGTCTATTTATTTAATCAAGATTTGATACTGAATCAAAATGGACAAAAAGATTCCCTAGATTCTCATATTTTGTAAACTAGGCTACTTCTCAAGTTTTGGTTAAGTTTTGTCCAAGCGTGAGCAACTGCTGATAGATACAATCTGTGGCTGGCCACAACCAGCGCTCTATGACTTAGAAATAATATCTCAATATTTTTGGGCTATTCTAAGATATATGCTATATATCTCAATATATTTTCTCTAAAATAAAATATTAACACCATGAGATTTTTGATAAATAATCATCAATAAGGTTGATATAATGATCAAGTGGGTAAAGGCAAATAATAAAACAGCTAGAACATTCTGGTAAGTTCAGAAAATTACATCACTTTAGTGTAAAGCAGCCTATGCCTTATCATAATACAATATCCAAAATCTAAGATGATATCTAGTCTCATATCAGAAAATATAACTAATATCGATATGTTGGCCAGCCCTAGCCAAAACAAATTATTCATGGTCACAACATCAGAAGAGATTTTGTTGGGGCAGACTGTATCACATTGCTCTTTATCCAGAGATAAGGAGGCCCCTGAGAAGCATGCAGAATCTTTTTTTTTTTTTTTAAGTGGAAAAATTAACAGACAATATTGTCTGCCAGATGCATTTTCATTAACTCTTGCATATGCATAAGCAAGAATAGCTTGTAGACTGTGATCAGACGACAGAAACACGGAGGTGGCACTGCTGGAATGACTGAAAGAAGTGAGCATGCTGGGAAGCAGCTGAGAGGAAACTGGTTCTCTTTCTGTCAAGAAATGCCGTAAAATCCATCTAACAACAGTAATCTTAGGCACCATTATGTGTCTTTGGCATGTAGGAATTTAAAGCAGTAATAACCTCATGGTTCACCTGCCATAATATCTGCAATATTAGCATAATAGGCTTACATCTATATGGACTAACACAGCCACCTATTAACATCCATTTTCAAGTCACATAAACGTGTGATTTACAACAGTCCAGTGCGTTCAATGAATTCAGTTGCTTCAAAGGTTACGGCCCTCTATATATATTCAATAAACCCACTGGGAGCATTGGTCAGTCAGTGTGCAGAATGTGCTGTGCTGCTGGAATGACCATTAACAGCTGAGAAACAGGCTCATCTGGATCCACTGAATCATGTCCTCATGTGAGATGTCACTATACGACCACAACCAAAGCCTATTATCGGCTGAAACGCACTCGGCTGTCTGTAAAATGACGCAGCAGAGGAGATTGAAGAAAAACCATATGTCACGACAGGATTACAGATAAAATGACAGAGAGGGAGACAGAGGCGGGGGCTGAGTATACCACTGATGTGCCGATGTGCAGCTGACCTTAAAAAGAGAACTATAGTAAATCCTGTATATCTATTATAGGATTACTGCAGTGATATAGTAAATACAGACATACTATTAAAGTATCACGCGTTTGCAAGAAACTCTGCACTATGCACCACAGATAAGTCCCTATAGGAGTATTATTAGGACATTATGATACCATAGGAGGAAAAAAAATGAGACAGCCTTAATTAAGTCACTAAACTCACTGTTAAGTACCGCAGGTACACACCGAGTCCCTACAGGAGTAAAACAGGAGGATCTAGTGGTATTTTAAAAGAACTATACTGGACTGATTCCTGGTTAGTAAGTAGTCTTCACAGACACTGACACAGCCAACAGGACACATGGTATTTACATTCATGTGTTATAGGCTGTAGCAGCCAGTAGCAACTAGGGCTGGGTTACCTTACCAGTAGCAATACTGCACTCTTAAAGTGATACCAATGCCAATATAGTACCTCTATTGATACTTTTTCTTTCGTTGTACTGGCATCTCAGCACACTGAACTGTGAAGTCCATCAAATATTCCATGCTCTGGGTCAATCACACACTGAAATTGAAGAACACTTGCAGTGATTGGCTTAGAGCTGCGCTGATTAATCGATTATTAATCAAATATTAAAATAATCACCAACTATTTTGATAATCAAGTAGTCATTTTGCATATTTTTTTTAATTAAAAATGTACAAATTGTCCGATTACAGCTTCTGACATGCAAATATTTTCTGGTTTCTTCACTCTGCTCATTTTATGGACCCAGCAACTAACCGATCAATCGAGAAAATAATCGACAGATTAATCAATGATGAAAATAACTGTTAGTTGCAGCCTTTGAAAACATTTTTTCTAGGTACGAAAAGGATTAGTTATCATTTGACTGGAGAGGTTTTGATACCGCCTGGTACTGGGTTATTTCAGTCGATACCTTAAACATATTGAGTACCAATACCCAGTCCTGGTAGCAACTGATGGTGCTGTAACAAAGAGTAGCTCTTTCATTTCTCATTTTTCTATTGGTCAGTTTCTAAATTTCTCAATTAATGGTCTATAAAATGTTTGAAAAACGCAGGTTACAATTCCCTACAGCACACTTTCCTAAAGCCAAAACATCCTTTTGTGCGAACAACAATCCAAAACCCAAAAATAATCAGTGTATAATTATATAAAACAGAGAAAATCTCTAAAACAGAGATGAATTTTTTGGGCCATCAACAACCTAAAATGATTAATAAATTATCAAAACAGATGCCAATTAATTTTCTATTGACCAACTAATTGGATCAGTTGATTCATTGTTTCAGCTCTATAAATACTGTACTGGACAGAAGTAAAATTTGGTCATTAAAACTCATCGTTACAGCAAAATCCTGTAGAGAGTAGTAGTGACTCATGTGGGAGTATCATCATACATTTTTGTTAAGGTAGGTGGAAAATACTGAATAATTCCCTGCTGTCTACACAAACTAACCCCTCCACATTGTGTCATTCCAGCTTTTAATAAAGAACAGTACAGTATAGGCTATACCATTTCAGCAGGATCGAAGTGGACAGCCAAGGCACGAGTGTGTGATTGGAGATTACCTCAGCACCTGAGATCACAGAATTGTTGACGTGAGGGAGAGAAGCAAAGTGGATCTGAGGCTCTCTCATCCTACCCTGAGGCATTCATATCATACAGCTACGTGATACCAATCAGAGACTGCCCCCGTCCAAAACTCCTTTACCCCAATAATGTGTGAGTCCATCTAAAAAGTGACTATAATTGATGCCAACATTGATTCAAGATTAGATATATTTTTAGCTAAGTCTGCTGACATGGCCACACCTAAAATCTGCAGAAAAAGCAGATTTCAAACTAGCTCGGTAAATTTAACTGCTTTTATTCTTGGACCAAAGTCAAGATGAGTGTATAGACGATGACAGGACAGAGTCTATGTGCATTAAACGCATTTTATAACAGTCTATATGATATGATATGATGATATAATATGATATGCATACACATCAGTAAAACAGTGCATCTGCATACCTTTCCCCCCCACACCCAATTGCATACATCTTTCCACCCACAAAGAGCAACATCAGATGTTACAAGGGTTAAAATAATGATGCTTGGGCAGATGTTCAACAAGACCAGCTAGGGTTGAGGTCAGGGGTACTATAGGGTCAACAGCCAAGGAAAAACAAAACGAAATCAAGGTGTGATCAAGCTACAGCTAGACTCATTCTGCGATCAGGCTGTATAGATGGTACGTGTGTGTGTGTGCTTTGTGTGTGTGAGAGAGGGAAACACATACACACTATAGGGTTATTAGACCGTGCTTATTAGAGACTTACTTCATCTGTTTGACGATGGTGCTTTTCCCTGACTCTCCAGCCCCTGAGGGATAAGAGACAAGAAGACAATGTAAACAGGGTGTATGTTCATGTGTGTGTGCGCGTGTGTATGTGTGAGAGAGCAAGATGGAGACACAGTGAGAGGGAGAAAGAGGAGGGGGTGGGAGAAAGAAAGAAAGGAAGGAAGAATCAACCTCTCAAAGTGAATAAGAGCAGCAGCAGGGTGGAGATTAAAAAAAAAGATGGAGAAATTGGCTGCACCCTTTCTTCCTCATCATTCCTTTTTGCTCAGTCCCTCCATCCCCCATCTATTAACTTATATTCAAACAGATCACATCCTCACAGGCTACTTTCTTTCCCATATACAAGAATCAATGAATCAATCTCCCACCCAAACCACTGAAGCAGCACTGCCTGCCTCTGCTTGGCCCTCCATTGCTGCATGCTGCCATTTTTTCTGACACCCATCTGCAGTTCTCATCTCTGATGTAGTTCCCACCTTTTCTATACACACTTACTTATTCTGCAAGATGGGAATTTTATCCTATATCTTATTGCAGCAGGTGGCTTTCAAGTGATGCCATAAGAAGGCAGAAATCAATGTATTTCTGCCCAAATACTGGATTTTTGTTTATTTCTTTCTTTTTTCTTTTTTTTTTAAGCTTATAGAAGACATCATAGGTTTTTCATGTATTTCCATCAGTGATTATCTTACCAAGCATCCACCCACCCAGCCCCCCAACACCACACCTTACACCCCCCCCTCCCAGGCGGTGTCCGTGCCGTGGCTCTACAGGCCCAACAGGGACAGTGGGGACTTGTCTTACCGAGCAGCAGCAGTTTGACATCTTTGGCCGCGGTCAGACCGTCCTCCTTCAGGTTTTTCTCGATGGCTTTGCTCCGGTCCAGAGCCGCCCTCTCCTCTGCGCTCAGAGTACATCCCATGGTTAGAGAACACAGCTTGATAGCGTTACCGATACCGGGATCCACGGCAGAAAAAGGCAAGGAAAAGTTGGATTCAATGAAACTTGAGCGTGGAAAAAACGCTGTTTGCAAATCCTTTTTTTTCCTGGTTAATTTCCTCCTCCTGGTGTGTGGTGTGCCTTCGCTCCCTCTGTGCTCCCTCTGTCTCTGTCTTCAGCTCCCTCTCTGTCGCTCTCGAGCCGGGGACACGGCACCGTTAAAGCATTTAAATCACGGATCCGCTCGCTTTGATCCACAGCGTGAAAACAACACGATGTAGCCGCCGCAGTTGCTTGTTTCTCAGGCGTCCGTCCGTCCGTCCTCCGTCTCTCTTTTGCTGTCGGTAAATCACGGTAACGGTTCTCTTCTCGTCCAGTCGTCGGTAGTGTGTGTTACTGGGCGGCGGTGAGCAGCGCTCGCATCGTCTGCTTCCAGCACGGCTTCTCACGGCTTCTCACGGCGGCGCACAGCGGACCTTCCTCGGTTTGGCTCCTCCGGGCGGCGGGGACTCACTTGCTCTGTGACGCTGCTGCCTCCCGGTAGCTCCGGTAGGGACTCGCTCGTTTGTTAGTTCATTCGTTCAATTGCAGGTTGGTGACGTCAGAACAGTGAAAAAAAAAAGCCGTGGGGCGAGAGGGAGAGGATTCATACTCCCAGTGGCGCGGCCTGGTGGCGCACTGATATATGGTACCTGGACAGGGTACTCCTATATTAGCCTATTAGCTAATTTATGTTAAACAGATAAACAAATGGATACTAAAAGCCGTTTCATCAAAATTGAGAATGTTCAGAAATAGTTTATAATTAACAACCCACCTATCCAATGAGACCAAGACCCACAAAGGCTGAATTTGCGCATGAATATTTCGATGTAGATCAAATGTTATGCGGTCACAGGTGTGTATATGGCTCAGTCTCAGCCAATCTGAGCAGAAGCTGAAGTTTAAGCTCACTGCTCATCTTTACAGATATTGTTAGCTATCTAAGTAGCAAGTCTGACGACTAGGTAATTTTGTAATGATACATTCATAAATATTAATTTCTAACATTTTATAAATATTATTTTCATCCATGAACAAAAATGTTTGGAGCTTGAAAGTGCATTTGTGGCCTTGGAAATAGTTTTACAAGAAGGGTCTACTTCCTGGAAACTTACCAGGGGCACGTTCAACCGAAAACTGTACAGAATGAATGTTTCTTCGCGACATCGTACAACAGGTTTTGAGGTAAGTTTTCTCTGAAGTGCGTGTGTGAGAGGCGCAATCAGTAACCACATGTAGCCTATATGCAGCAGTGCAGTGTGCAACATATAAGCATAGCATATTAGTATGCTAGCATTAGCACTGTTGTGCTTTGAGCACATAATTGGTTTTCTCGTATATGTATAAATAAGAATTAGATATATTATCATCTAATAGGCACTTTTCATGGGCATGCACATAGCCTACATAATGAAATTAATGGATCTTTTCTATTACCTGTCATTTCACTCTTTATGTTGTGACCTCATTATTGTTACTATATTATCATAGTTATACAGCCCTAAAACCTTGGTTTAATTAGCGGAAATTCTGTCTTTTATTTAGTTTAGTGCACATTGTGGCAGCTTGATGTCTTAATACTCTAAATATTAAAGCATCTTAGCTTTTATGTAAACTAAAATTGGTTCAGTTGGCCAGGTTGTCAATAGTCATTATATTGTGAGCCCCCGGTCAGACAAAGCTGATATTATCTTTATCTTTTTCTCAAAAGGTATTGAATTGGCCTGTAATTTGATCAATAATATATTGTTTAGTCTAAGGCAACACTTTCAGTATATAGGCCTATTAAGGAAAATTAAGTTATATAATGTTACAAATGTATGCATGAACATAATCTTATTCAATTAGAGACGCTGAGGGAGGAAGCTGTTCCATAATGTCTTTTGAATGAGTTGTCATCTCCATACAATCACGAGAGAGCCTTTTCATCCCAATGATAATGTGATTTGCACAGTAATAAGGTGTCCATAATCATCATCAATGACAAGTTGACACAGATGTGTATAATATAGAAAATATGTATAATAAATCATGATAAAATAATATTTTTTGCATACAGTACACACCACAATATTCTAATTGATTTTGTCTTAACTATGGTAAAACTTAGCTAATGTAATGATGATAATAGTAATAATAATAATAATAATAGCAATAATAATTCATTTAAATCTAATGCAATCAAGTATGGTTCAGTTGCAAATTACTTGGGATGATTTTTCACTGGTTTTTCAAGATTCAAGATGTTTTTTTGTCACACCAGTTATCCAAGTACAATCATGTGGAAAAACTGAAAAAGCTGGAATATAAACATAACAGCAAGTAAGTAACAGAATAACAGCAAATACTAAAAGACAGAACAATAATAATAGAAAAAAGATGAAGATAAAAATATACAATAAGATAAAATGTGCATTTTTAAAAAAATAAAAAATATACAATACTGAAAAAAAATATCCACATATATGCACATACACTAATATATAGCAAATAAATATATATACAGGCTGCTGAGTTTGCAAGTATTGTAACAAAGTGATGGGGGTACACTATGCCTTCATGCTATGGATGAATGAACATATTACTTTGTTAATAATTTTGCCTTGTTCTTTGTGATCCATGCAGTGAATGTACACTAATAATGTCCATATCTATGTTAACAGCCCCTCTGTCATCTAGTGTCTTTGGCTTTCACACAGCAAGTATTTGGGTTACCAGTAATGTTATGCAATAATAATGATTAACCAGCCCTGTAAGTCTTTTTAAAATCTCAATTGCAAACTCTTCCATCTCCAACTCAATCAAATTCATTATTAGTTGTGGTATTTCTTCACTCAGGTAAAATATGTCAGGCAGTAAAGTGCACAAGTACCTCTAATCTGATCTTCAAATATTTATGTACAGTAATACACTTATTGAGACTTCCAGTAACGGGTACCTTGACTATGGATGTCGTCATGGGTTGGCTGAGACATCACCGTAGCCCACTTGCAGCACAGCACTGTTTGAAGCAGCAAAGCCAAAAGTGCCAGTGGATAAGCCCCATGGGTGAACAGGCTGTGGCTGGGGAATTGTCTTTGGACTCTTTGCGGACACGCCACAGATGTCACTGATGCTCAGTAGATGGATACCAGTGATGTTCTGGACTGTTTTAATCACCCCCTGCAAAGTCCTCCTGTCCTGGGCTGTGCATATCCCATGCCAGTTTGTGACGTTTCCCGTCAGGATGATTTCTATTGCTCGTCTGTAAAAGTCAACAAGAACTTGGCACGGGAGTTTTGCCTTCTTAAGTTTATTTAAGAAATACAGTGATAAATACTAATGTCTGAGCTATATCTGCACCCAGCGGACATTTGCAGTGAAACTTTGGGTTACTTGTCCATCTCATCTCATTTTTATAGCCTGGCATAGTTAAGTTATGTACTGTACAGTTCCATACGTTTTGGCTGTTGTGGCTATTAAAACGTTTTTGCTAACACTGTGGTCTTGGCAAGGGTTGCGCTCTTTCATACATTTAGCAACAAAAAAATAACTATTTCTGGTGACTGCCCCACTGTGCAAATCTGTGAATGTTTAAGATGCCTTTAGTTTGTTTTGGTTTTCTGTCCCACACATTGACTGTAGGGTGGAATGTCAGGGCTCCCACATATGAAACTCTAGGCAGCTGTCTCCTGCTGCCCTGCCCAGAATGCAATGGCAGTCAGACAGCCAGTGAACAAGACACTGATGCAGGAAGTAAAGCATTAAGCATTGGTTAACTGTACCAGTAGCCACATCCTGGTGTGTAAAGGAACATTATGTTGCAATAAAGATAGAACTTTATGGGCAAAAAGCATACTTATATACATTCAGAATTTCCTTATAAAACCTGTGCCATTTTCGTTGACCTCAGCACATTGGTGGAAAAGCACATTACCTATTTGTAAAGTTTATTGCAACATATACATGGAAAAGTATGGGTGCTAGTGTCTGCATCATGCAAAATAACTTCTTGCTTGACACTTTCTACAACAGCTGACATTCACTTTAACAGCTGAAACTTTAGTCTATTCCCACAACCATATCACTGCATACATTAATATGGGCCAATCAGACAGAGATGCATCACTGTAGGCATGGCCTGCCTCAAAAATGCCTTGGCAAACCACATAAGGCAAAACGGCTGGCGTGCCTGTGGAGCGGGGCTGCATGTGCAAACAGACAATCAAATATAGCTGTTTTCACATATGCATTCTGAACTATACCCTGAGAATCAGATCCAGACATTGTCCAAATGCGTCCTTTCACACATGCAGCACACATTAGGAGGTTGTCCGAGTCAGAGCATGCAGGAGGAGGAGGACTGGTGGTAATGATGAGAGTGTTTTATGTTGACATTAATGCAAACCATGTTTCAAAATTAACAAACTGTGATGGAAGAAAAGAGTGACAGACGCGCAGGTCAGCTTACCGCAGTGTGACTAACTACAGGACAGACGCTGGTCGTGTGTTGCAATTTGCAGGGCACACCCATTTATTTTTCTTACTGTAGTCTGAAATTTTCACATCACAGATGATGAAGAAAGGCTCGACGTGAGCTCAAAAAAATAATAGGCTAGGTAGATACTGATCAGCCGAAAGCGTGTATGAAAACAAAACGATACAAACAAGTAGCTGCACAACATGCAGCCTCATCAACATGCCCACTCACTCCGGACAGTGAGCTGCGCTTGTTTACACGTGTGGCTTAGGACTGGGGAGCTGGCAGGGTTCAGTCCTGGGCAAAAAATGCAGACATTCATGTTCACACATACAGCTCCTCCAGTAGTGTGTGGTGAATTGCAGAATTGCAGTGCATCTGTGAAAGGGGTTTATGATTACACTGACGAGCGTGTGACTCTGTGAAAACATTGCACAAGAGAAAAGTTCACGCCACCATACAA
>JAJHUR010104156.1:0-22470 GCA_027495735.1 Lutjanus campechanus | reverse complement strand
GTTTAATAAGAAAATAATAAGCATGGCATGGAGATGTAGTGCACTGAACAACAGCATCAGCGTCTTTTTATCTTCTCTCCCACATGTCAAACACTTGAAGTTTGCCAACAACTCTGAGGGAACACGCTACCTCAGATACAGAAGGCTTTTAAATCATCGTCCATCACCCAACCATACCCCAAATGCATGTTTAGGAACATTTTTAATATGAGATGTTCAGTCATGAATGTGTTAAAGCGATGACTATTATACCTGTGCTGGAGAAGTCAATGGGATTCCCCAAAAATTACCCTGTGCCCCAAACAGTAGTAAGTAGTCATGGACCACATAAAATTCAATCTATCCATCTTATTAGAAGCTGGTCTATGAACAATGCAATATCCGTTGTCTTACACACCATCCTAACACACCTGAAAAGAAGGATGTCAGATTGCTGTCACAGGATGCTACGTCTCAACGCTCCACAGTCAGGTTCAGCAACAACATCACCATTACCAACACATTGAACGTGCATGTCCACTGAAGCTGTGACTGCCTTTACCAGCAGTAGTGGTAGCTAGTGGACAGGTATAAAGATGAAAGTCGTTTCTTAAGGTGATTAAAACAAAGCAGGTGACAGTGGACTTCAACAAGGCCCACACTGACCAAACCTCACTAGCTCTCAGCACTTTTGATGTTGAAAGAGTCAGGAATTGGCTCAGAAACTTCAGTGCCTCCACTTCATGCAGCAACTGAGATAGGACAGACCCCCAAACCTGATTCTAGAGAGGTACCATTAAAAATGCACTGGGTAACAATATCTAGCCTGCAATGCCTCAGACCTCAAGTCACTCCAGCACATAAAGATGACAACAGAAAACAACCATCAGACCTCTCTGTCTGCTCTCCGTTCAGGAGTTGCTACATCTATACAGCTGTCTGCACAATCCAGGACCCCTCTTATCCATCCCACAATTTATCCATTCCTCCACCATCTGGTACACCTCATAGCCCCCCCAGTGAGAACAACAAAGCAGAGAAACAGCAGCCATCACTGTTAAGCTTCTGAACTCACTCACCTCCCAAACAATGACTTTCTTACAGCTAAAATGTCTAACATGTCATTCCACTGTCCCCTATACAGCACTGCACCTCCACACTGATACTCCCATCACCTGAGTGAACCCCTGAAAGGACTGACAACTTTACATGAAGCACATAGTATCAATGATGCAATGTTTCATACATGTACGAAAATAATTTTTACATTTACAATGTATTACAGCCATTTAATTCTTGATTTTTCATTTTTAGATTTTTGCAGGTTTTATTCCTGTTGTTTTACCTGGATGCATGTCTGCAGATTTTAACCTGACTCTTTAAATATTTCTTTGCACCACAGCTAACAAAATATACATGTAGATGTGATGACAGTAAACGTGATATATATTTTTCTGCCATGCCACTGTCGCTCTAAAAGGGCTCTTATTTAATAGCAGACGTAGATTGTTTGCATAAGTTTTCTCTGGTTCCGCATTGATGCATCATAATTTTTTTATGCAGATGTAATCTCCTCCAGCCAGTATCACTGGGGATAGAAACTAAAGGTTTTGCTTCACTAAATGAAGACAGAGAGAACAATTGGGAAAAACAGAGAATTTGATTATTTAAGGAGAGGTCTAAAGTAAATATTTGATTTCTGGGTTTCTGTTGTGATTGTATCATTTCAGTTTGTGTAAGTTATCATTTGAAGTCAAAGAAATTGCATAAAAAGGGAAAAAACGCAGTTAGTCGTTAGTGAAAGCAAGACATGACACTGCATTATGTCAAAATCAATGTGTTTAAGTGTTTTGTATAGTATTATGTATCATCTGCATGCAAATAATGTTTTTAACTTATAGTATCAAACATAAAAATGGCATCATCATGCCTGGACCTTAACAAAGAAACAACAAATAGACATTAAAAGAAAAAAAAAGGAAAACAGGACCTAGAACCACACTGTAGTTACATCCACACCCTCAGAGTAGCAACTGAAACAACCCCAAATCCAAACCATCTTGTACTGGTGCAAACCGAAACTAGGCATTCACAGATAACGATATCAACACTGGGTATTAGTCTGATACTGTGCTCGTACTCATAAAACTACTCCAATACCACCACACCCGAAAAGTAGCTGCTTCAACACAATTTGAGAAAACATCTTGAGAATTAGGAGTTTCCTAATGCTACCCTCTTTTCTTGCAGCGATATGCTGTTAAGTCCTGTCCAACCAAAACTTCTGTGGAAAATGTTGCGGCCTGCGTCTCTCTTTGGCAGCTGTCCGTAAAATAGTTTAACAGTCCATTTAAAACTGAAACAAAGAGTGCACCTGTAGACTGCAGCCGCTCTCCTATAAGTCCGGCTGAGTATAAATTAGCTGAATGCCTATGCTAGTTATTCTGAAGACGAAGAAAGAAAAAACACAGCTGCCAAAACTCTGTAACCCTGTTTTCTTGGTTGTTGGCGTTTTCCAGCTCTTCTGGCTGTGGGTAATAAGCGACTACAACTTCTCTTTGCATACTTTTCTTTATTCTCCTGTTAATCTTTGCCAAAATGACTTGACAGCAGTGTAAACTCTCTACTGTTACACTCATATCTGTCTGTCCTAAAGGGGGACACGAAGAAGCAACTTAAAT
Source organism: Lutjanus campechanus (assembly GCA_027495735.1). Classification (NCBI taxonomy): domain Eukaryota; kingdom Metazoa; phylum Chordata; class Actinopteri; order Lutjaniformes; family Lutjanidae; genus Lutjanus; species Lutjanus campechanus. Next base: position 19,810 of record JAJHUR010104156.1, on the reverse strand, counting down.
GCTACACATGTAAATAATGGTGAACAATGTTGACATGATAATGAAATAATTAACAAATGTAACACTGTATGTAACAGCAAAGTTAGTTCTGCAAGTCCAAAATTTTACAGTGGGCAAGAAATTTGACAAAGCAAAATGCCCTTTTTCACTAAAAACCTAAAACACTGTTGTCAGTTGAATCAATCCTTCATTTAATGAATCTCAACTATCCTTTTTGGAGAATTGCAAAAGTAACCGCTAATTCTGAGTGAGGCTTAGCTTTGAAGACCTGGTTATTAGTCCTTGTGAAAAGATTTCCTTGCCACTCTGACCCCAATTTACCTCTAAATAAGTCCAAAGCTTAGCGCATATTCACACAAATACAAAACTCTATTCAGTGGAATTATCAGCATTAATGTTCAATCAAATAACTTTCTGTGATGTGAAAAGAGCTATTAGTATCAACACACGACCCTGCAGCTATTTGCAGATTATTGCTGTGTTTGTTCAGTCAGTATTCAGACTGTAGAGCTGCCAACTGAAGGCTCTCCATTTACTGTACTCAGCTGCTCCAAGAAAACAGGCTCAAGGAGGTCGAGTGGACACAAACTGACCAGTACAAAAGAGCAGAGAGTCAAAGTGAAGCAGGTGTCAGTGCAGACAGTCAAACATCCTGCAAGCTGAAGAGAGCCACATATTCATTTCAGGAGTAGGTGGACTAAACTAAACTTGAGCTAAAAGCTGAGTGAATATGACGATTACATTAATAGGTTCGCTAGAAAAAAGGCTCCAATGGGACGGCCATATTGTTCACTGTCTTCTGGTTGTTTAAGTAGGTACTGTAAGTGTACACTAACACTTTGACTCTGTAAGTTGCCTTTGGAGGGTTTTTTTTCTTCTGGCAATTGGTCATTTGTTGATTAATGCACTAGGGTTGTGCCATTGCGATGGCTGACACCCAGCAGCCACTAAGGCCTCTAACATCGTGACATTGTGATTTAAAATTTCTGTGCGTCCCCTCAGAGTTGCCATGAGACAGTTGCTGTTGGTGAAGTTACGTTTTTGACATTTGGGAGAGGAAATAACAAGAAGCTGTTGCTGCAGGCCATTGCGCTACGTGTTTGTGTTGTACTTTTCTTTTTAAACTCAACTAAATTACATTCATGTAGCACAGAGACGAAGACTCATTTAGAGCCACTAACGGAGTCATCGTCCATCACAAAAGTTTTGACATTGTCATATACCAGTTCAACAGACATCGTAACTGTATAATGCACCTTTAAACACACAATGTGAATAGGACGTAGCTCAGACTTACACATGGTGTTTTTGTTGACACATGGCCTAAATATGTCACAAACCTTCCTAATTTAAATGATTTCAAATTTATATGAAATATAATTTACATGCTACACTATTTTGCCATTTCAAAAGCTAATAGCAACAACTGCAAGGTTCAATGTTAATGTGTTTTTTAAACTGTCTTTTAACTGTTATTTTATTATTTTATCTTCAGCAGTTATCAAATAACAGAGATTTAAGTAATTGTCATATTTAATCTTGGGCTGTAGAAAAATGCCCATCCCAGTTTTTCAAAGTCCAAGATAAATATTCTTTAAATGGCTCATTTTGTCAGTCTCAATCTACATATTTAAGAGGCTGAAAAAAGATTTTTCTGCCATTTGCGCTTGAAAAACTACTCAAACAATACCGCTTGCCTGGTCAGACAAGTCAGTTCCCTGCTTAGTTTTTTACCTGCCATGTGGGAAATTCTTATTATTTAGACTTGCGCTTTGGTGTCACTGTAACCTTGGCACTCACTGCCAATCAAAGCATCATCCCCTCCACACAGTTTGTCAGGATCGGGCTTATCAACTACAGAGAGCGTCTGGTTACACCATGATGTCTTTCAAACCACAATCGATACATGACAGCAACTGGTCACCACCCTCGCTGTGACCTTGGCCTTTCCAGTTTGTCTACACTGTCACTCAGCTTACAGGGGATCAATACCAAATTGTCTCCTTTCTGCCATCGTCCCATCATCAAACCAGCTCTGGTGTTTGAGGTTCATTTCTTGGTCCAAGGTCAACGATGAGGACAATAGTGTGAGGGTTTGTATTCTTACTTGTGTTGCCGTATTGAACGCCACATGCAAAAATCAATAGGAAACAGCTAGTTATTCCAGTCAATTACTTATCAAGATAACTGGTAATAGCAAATCTATAGAAACAAATCCATAGTATCTATAACTAGCTCTCCTGGAAAGCCTCCGACAAAGAATTAAAAATAAGAGCAGACATTTATTTCCTTCTTTCACTGTATATTGTGTTCATAGGTCACCTCTCTAGCCAGCGCTGAACAATAGTGAGCCTCTTACTCTTCCTTTATGTGAATAAATTAGAGATAAAAGTGTTTGGATGACGTCTCACACTCACTGAACAAACCTCTCTCATGTAAACCCTGAAATACACCTCTCGATTTAAATACAGTACAGCAAAATGGATCGCTTTAATGTACTTAATATATGGAAGATCTTCACCTCTTCCCTCTTCAAGCACAACCAACAGTCACTGGCAGACAAATCCAAGCACCTCATCTATATTTAATTGATGGCAGACTATTTTAAGGGAGCATCTGCCCTTCTAGTGGCAGGATAGACTCAGACTAAGGTTGCTGACATTCGTGAAGAGAGAGCATGACACTAAGATTAGATCTGAGAGTACAATGACATTATAAAAAAAGAACAAAATGACTACATTATTCAATTACGCACCACTGAAACATCTTCCACAACATGATCCAGTCTCAGAGGTAAATTATGATCATTTCAACTAGATTTTGCAGGACAGGAAAGAAATGCTACCAATAGAGAGGAAAATAGCTCAGCTTGGCAACAACTGAGTTTAAATGACAGAGGAAAACACATGGTATTAAAATTAGCCATCTTTTTTTTTTTTTACACGATGGCATCAAAATGCATGAAAAACGTAAAAGGAGACTGTACAGGCATACACAGAGCCACAACCCAGCTTCTAAAAATACCCGTGTGTGAAAAATCTGTTTATTTCCTACGCTCGCGTTCCCCCAGAGCAATGGAGCACCCTGGGCTTACATATCCCCCAGGCCTGGCCTTGCATTTGAGCTGTGACCTACATTTAATTCCCTCCACAAGGACAATGTTGGGCTTGACTCCTTGGACGACTTTGGGTTCCTGGCTGGGAGCTGAAGAGTCATCTTGCTTGACATCTTCATCAGATCCAGTTTGGTGGTGTAGCGTGGTGTTTATCAGACGCATGTCGTGATCTTTCTTAAATCTGACTGCTTTCTTCAGTTTGAAAGCTGCAAGTGAACCAGACTTAACTACTTCTTTCATGTTAGTACCGGGTTTTCTTTTCTTTTTGCGGGCTCCAAAACACCCGCAGAGCTTTAGAGACAAAAGGGTGAACATGACTATCTGCTGGTTCTACCGAATCGAATAGAGATCCAGGTGAGTCAGTCCAAAATACCTTTGAGCATTAGTGTTCAAAACGGTGAAAATAAGTTCCACAAAGGAAAGCTGTGGCAGCAAAATGACAGCAAAGTATCCATATTCATATACGTCTCCTCTTGGATCAAATAATCTGATTAAATGATGGCTTGAATAAAGCAGTCAGAATTGCATGTCTTCTTTCGCGAATTCTTTCTTTCTTTGCAATGAGAAAATAAATCCTCAGTTACATTATCTGAAGTAACAGCACTGCAGCACAATGTGGTACAAACAGAAAGAGATACAGCAACTTTCTGTTTGCTGGACAAACCAGGAGGAGGACCTTGTTCTGACCCCAGGGCACCGAAGACTCTGAGGGGAGTTACACTGAACGACTGCTCCACCCAAAACTGAATTTTGTCAACAAAATGTAGACAGACAGATGTAATGATTAGCCTATGCAACCTGGACGAGGCCTAAAGGGATCTGAGAACGTGTCAAGAAAAATGATTACCAACTACACCAAAGATCCAAAGTAAAAGAAAGGAGAAAATGGTTCAGAAATCTGTTTATAACTAATTGGACCTGATCAACATTCATCTACTCTGTGATAGGGCTGCTACCAACATTTATTTTCATTATCGATTAATCTGCAGATTATTTTCACTATTAATGTATCGTTTTGGTCTATAAAGTGTAAAAAGAAAATTGTGAAAAATGCTCATTGCAATTTCCCGGACTTCAAAGTGACGTCTCCAAATTGTTTCTTTTGTTCAACCAACAGTCCAAAACTTAAAGACTCTTCATTTACTATCATAAATGGTAACGAAAAGCTTTAAATTCTTACACTGTAGAAGTTGGAACCAGCAAATTTGGACATTTTTTGCTTAAAAAAAATGACTGAAACAATCAATTGATTTCCGTAATAATTGGCAATTAATTTTCTTTCAATCCACTTATCTAGTGGTTTTCAAACGGGGGTCCGGGGACCAACAGGGGTCCTTCAGTGGGTTACAGGGGGGTCCCCAGCAAAGGGAGAATATCTTAACTTTGATCACACTAGCGAAGAAATGAGAGTTGGCTATTTTGATTGTTTGTCATTTATGGTTTGATCCTTGTTTGATCATTGATTGACTATGAAGACTTTTTTTTTAGATGATGATGGTAAATGAAGAGTCTTAAGGTTTTGGACTGTTGTTTGGACAAAAGAAGCAACTTGGAGACGTCACTCTGGACTCTGGAAAAATGTAATAAGCATTTATCTTCAAACCTAAAATGAAATATTTACTCACTGAGGATTTCTTAAGACAAAATTCTTTCAAACTGGGGACTAGGCTAGTAATTTACTAATTGTAGCAGCTCTACTCTGCAACAATCACACTGACAGACTCATACATGTCAGCGTGTCACTCCCGATGACATAACATCATCAGTTATAAAAAACAGCAAACTGGGTTAATGCACACATGACCTGGATGTCACACTGTATGGACATATTTAGCAAGTCTGTGCACACCACAGCTATTTCTGTGCATGAAATTAGCACATTTTTTCAGCATCTAACTAGTATAATAATGTTTATGACAGGTTATAAATAGTCAAGTAACTCTTGGAGACATTTAAAAATGACTGTTTTGAACTCTGTCCTAGCAAACTACTACTGAGCACTTTGTGTTCTGTCAGTCGGCCAGTTGAACCTGGAGTTACTCAACATAACTCGACCAAACAAGTTAGTCAGGCTCTTGAGAAAACACACCTTACCAAACACTGTGACATTTAGGATGTGCCTGAAAGCTCATGACTGCATAAGATAAAAAGATTATCATGCAGTTTGGGTGCTAATTCTGATCATTTTACATGGAGACTCAAAAGACTTGACTCTGGACTGAAACCTTTACGGTAGGTCTGTTCAATTGGCGGCCAATGAGCCCTTTAAAAACCTCAAACCTGGCCTTTGATCATTTATACATTTTTAAAAAGCATAACGTTGTGATTTTATTTAAATACCTTGCTAACATTGTAAGTTTATGCGTGTTTACATTGTTTATTAGAAGATCGCCATTTAATTAGTAGGCTAATTAGCTCATTAATTGGTTAAAACACCTTAACTCAGGCCATTTAAGCAGAGGGAATTTAGGAGAGTCTAAATGAAAATATGTTAAATGCAAATTATGTTTATTAAAACAACAAGCTACTTCTAGTTTTTTTTCCCTACTACTTTCATACATACTGTTTCTTTTCTAATTGTGAAACTAATAAACTGGAGGGGGGGAGGTAAAAGGTGCATTGTTTTACACATTTGAATTCCTTTACAAGTCAGACTTAGAAAATAGAAACATCCAGCCCCTTGGAACTTTACTTTTTTTTCCAGATCCGGTCCTTCTAAAACAAGTAATTGAACGAGCCTGCTTTACAGTATCTCAAACACCAAATAATCAAGGCAGTCTTTTCCATCACGAGCCATCTTTCCATTCGAGGCAGGCCTTCAGAGTATGCCCCCACTACACCAACAGATACACAGACTTCAGTATGACCTAGATACAAATTGTCTTCAAAAGTCAGAGGGTTCAGAGACACGACATGCACAGTAAGGTGGAAAACACCTTTAATTCAGAGTGTTGCGGGTTCATTCCTTGGGCAATTTAAAATGCAGGGTTGAAAATAACATAAACAAAACAAGGAGGTGGAGGGGGGGGGATGATGATGGTTAACTGATCAGCACCCATGAGTGAAAAGTAGGCCATCATAAATGTGTTTGGCAATGATTCATTATCATAATTGTTCTATTAATAGGCCCAGCTATTCTTATTCGGCTTGTGTGCTGGCATCCAGGTCATTCAGGACAGGAGTTATTTGAAAGAGTGCATTTTAAGTCGTTTGACATGGAAACAATGGCAGCACTCACAAACTCTGACAGCATTTTTGGGAAATGTGGCATTTTTCTACAAAGACACATGAATCATTGACACACGTAACGTTAAATGTATGTGCTAGCTTAGAGAAGAAGCCGTTATCTGCAAAGCTTGATTAAAATTTTCATGAGCATGACCCAGTGGATAGCACAGGAGACCCGTGGCACTCACTCTCCCTCTGCTGCCCTCCCCTCCATCGCTCCTTCCTGTTTCTATCACTTCATTCTTTCTTTTCTCTCCGTGTTTTCTTTGCTCCCTCTTTTACTGGTCGTCTCATTTGTTCCAGTTCTTCAAATCAGTAACTCTAGAAAATCTCTCTTTTAATCTTTAAACCACAATTCATCCACTCTTTCTTCCATACAAAGAATATTAAGGAAGTTAATACCACAGACTCCTCCACCCAGCCTCTGATCTCCTCAGTTTGTGTTTTCTCTGTCTCCAGTACGATTGGCAGATGTGACGACTGCCTGTGTGGCCAGGCAAAACTGTTCCTGCTTTCGGGTTTGACTAGAGGACAACTGTGGGTTTTCTCAAGCCGCCGACTCGAGTCCTGCCAAGAGCCCAAACTCCATTTTGCCGCTCTGATGCTGATGATGTCATGTAATCCAGAAGTACACCAAATAACTACTGCTTCATTCCTCTTGGCTGCCACTCATTTCAATGACCAGTCATACTGAAATCCAGATGTGGAGGATAATCAAGGTTCTCTAATATTATACATACAGGGAAACAGGATTCAAATGTTTTGCTTGCAGGGTGATTAATTAGTATAATAGTGTAAATACTGTATGCTACTGAGAATATTAATATGTAGAGTTGCAGTGATTAATAAGTTAATCAATTATTATTATTATTAACTATTATTAATAATTAATCTGCAACAACTTTTATAATATGTGTGTGTGTGTATATATATATATGTATATATATACACACACAGAAGTTTTATTTTAAAAAGTCAAAATTCTGAGATTCCAGTTTCTCATATGTGAATATTTTCTGGTTTCTTTACTCCTCCATGACAGTAAACTGAATATCTGTGAGTCATTTCAGGACGTCATCTTGGGCTTTAGGAATCACTGATCAACATATTTAACCATTCTCTGACATTTTATAGCCCAAACAACTAATCGGTTAATCGAGAAAATAATCGACAGAATAATCAACATTGAAAATAACAATTAATTGCATACCTATTATTATGTCCTAACAACCACTGATCACCCGCATAGCCTTAAATGCAAAATTGATAATTAAGATCTACATTTAAAAAGGCACTCCAGTGATTTAACATTACACTCCTATAATGTTGTCAGACTCGTGTTTTTTGCTTAAAAACAGCAAAAGCCAGATAAATCATCTTGTTTATTCCACAGATTTTGTTCCTTGTCAAAATTTCCAATCCTCACTACCCGCAATTAGTACTGTGACTATATCAAAGTTTTGATGTGAAAGCTAAGTTAAGTATCATGACACTTGATACCAAAACAATGCTTGAAATTGAAACGATACAGGTTTGATACTCGATAGAACAGAAATAGAATGTTTACAAGGGACATTAACCCGGGACATAGAGTATGCTGCTGATAAACCATGGGTCAATTAGGTCTAAACTACTTCATACACATGAGGACCAATTCCTAATCCATTTGTTGGGTCAAATGTTAATATGTATTACAGACCTGCTCTGCCCTGCACAAGGCCCATGTATTCCAAAACCACAAACCATGATTCTACCAACAGGCCATTACCACTTAAATATTACTCCAGCAAACCAGTCACATATTCTAGCCACAGGCATTATGTGCACTATCAGCAATGTTATGTTCGCTAAATTTACGCTAAATAACTTGAGTCTCTTGAGAGTACAGTTCAGTCAGAGGCTGAAGTGAATACAAACACACACTCTCAGTGCCTGCCCTTTTTTTTTTTGCTAACGCTAGCTCTACGCAGGGTGAAAATTTGCTTGACTTTCTGTGTGAACACACCAATATTGACCTACAACAAGTACTGAACATTGGGAAATTTTAATAACAACACTATGCAGCAGAACCAGAGACATCATCCTTTTCATTCCACGTTTTTCATCTTTGTCAAAACCTGAGGACTTCACTACCGAGGACTTTCACATATGTGGTAGAGCAGAACTTCCAAAGACGTGTAAACAGACGTTGATGTGTAAGATTGGTAGAGTTTCCTTTTAACTAATCAACTTAAAGGAGGAGTAGGAGTGTGTAGGATTTAGTGGCATCTACAGGTGAGCATGCAGATTGCAAATGCCCTCCCCCTCAAAACAGAGGAGAGCCTACAGTGGCAGTGAAACTTGCGCAGAACTAAAAAGACTGTATGCAGATATAAATGGCTTATTCGAATGTAACCAAACAATTCTTATTTTCAGGTGAAAACATACTCATAAATATTATATTTATTATATTTATATTATGCTCCTCTCTCTTCGTTGTAGGACAGAGAGATATAGAAGATCTTTCACACCAACTGCCATCAGACTCTATAATTCTTATACTAATAGATGAGACTACTACAGACAAATGAATTTCCCCTTGGGGATTAATAAAGTATTTCTATTCTATTCTATTCTATTCTATTCTATTCTATTCTATTCTATTCTATTCTATATTCCATTTCTGCCATATTCTGCCAATAAAGTCCTGTGAGTCTTACATGCTGCACCATTAAACATGAAAATGCTGTCAATGTGAATAAAACACACCAGCACACTTGACAGAAATGCCTATGGCTGAAAAGCAGCATTAATGTCAGTTAAAGAAGTCAGGAACAGGTTAAAGTCTGGCTTATTCTGCTTTAGCATAACTCAGAGGTAAGATGTGTGTATCCCTCATTTCTCTACAGTCCGTAGTCTGTGCACGTCTCAGGAGAGAAAGTGGAGCGAAGGGGTGAAGCAGTGGGCCAATGTGATATGCACGCTAACAGCTCTGGCTCCCTTTCTAATAAAGATGGGTGCCTCAACATATAGCAAGCAAATGCTTTTCCTTAGTCTGGCCTGTATTAAGTGAAAACGAAATTGCCCCATGCACTGAATCATGCTGCTTTGAAATGAAATGTGATGACTGTGTTACATTAAGGGCAGGCCTAGTAGTGGATTGAATTAGCCCGCTGTATGTCTTTCAAAGAGTCCAGTCATTTCACTTTCAAGTTAAACTCATTGCACATAGGCCTTCTACTATATATCCTACACAGACAGCAGCAGACCATACAACTGTGCAAGACCACAGATTTTCTCAGTAAATCATACACTTTGAATATAAACCATTTGTTTTAACTTAATGTTGACTGAATTTGAAAAGACAAGACAAAATTTTGTAATGATTCAAAATAAACTTTTCTAGTCAAATGAACCATTAATTCAGTTGTGCTTGAGAAAACATGTTCAAACAGCTTAAGATGTTAAGTTGAACCAACAACTCTTCAGTCAGACTGACCAACACTACAAACAAACAAACAGATTTTCTTTAACATTTTCAGTTTGAGACTTAAGACTATAAAAAAGAACATTCTCGGGAGAGTTTATAACTTTAAAATAGTGCATGCTGGGTAGTCAGTTAATATGCTTATCATGTTTCTTTAGTAACTCAATTTAATGAGTTGACTGAACTCTGTACAGCACATTCATTCAGCTCATCCAAGACTTCAAGTGAGAAGAAGGCATGTTTGTAAGCTCTGAAGTGCTCTGAAAATAATTTAAGTTTAATTGACTTGAATAAATAAGACCTGTATTTACATTAAAGGTGGGATTTGAGCTGTTTGTGGATGCATCAGAAAGATTGCTCATTCTTGAGCCTCATTTTGGGTTGGTAAAATGTCCCGCCCCCCAAATTAATGAGAAAATAAGGAAATACAGGCAGAGGGCATTGTCTGCGCAGATACAGACACTATCACACATTCACAGTTGGTCATAAGTGATGACTGAGATGGATTATACGAGTCTATACATTGTTTTTTAGGAAAATGTCTATATATATATTGCCATTAAGTTAATGAGAAAAGATTAGTTGATTCCAGCAAATTCCTGTAGGATTTTTATAGTCTACGTGAACGCTTTTACTCTGAAAGGTATTCATGTTTTTGTCTTATGGCAGTCCGAGTAAACACAGCAGGACACTAATGGAGGTAACACACATTAAGCATGTGGATAAACACTGTACAATCATATCAAATCATTCTGGTGAAGTCTGGCAGACATGTTTTTTTTCAAACTGATCACATTTGGCTGGTTATGTTGGGTTCACTGTAGCATCTGCCTTGATGAAACAAGTGGCCATATAAAGAATATTGTATGTAGCTGGTGGATGATCACACAGAAACAACAAGGATAATGGCCCTGCCTTGAAAATCTGGCAACACTCATGGACCCAACTGTTGTGCAGAAGCTATTACAGAAGCATATCTCTAAATCTCCACAATAAACATGCTCTGATGTCAAGCTAGCCAGCTAGTCCACATTTTCCAAGAAGACACTGAGGCATGTCTTTATGGATAATGTTCAAGAAACAGATGACTGTGTTGCATGCATGTGCACACACACAAACATGGAGGGGTAGTGGTGGTGAGGGGGGGCTAGCAGCAGACTCCCTGTTATATTCCAAAACCAAAACAGACCCATCCACCATCTTCGCCACAGCTAGCCTGCCAGCGCACACACACATACACACACAGACACTAATGCAGGAGGGGTGACGAGCTGACTGGGGTTTGTCAGCTCGGCAGGGGGATGGAGCCATCTGTCCCAGTAAAGGGTTAATCCAACCAAAAGCACAGGCCACAGATTCCAGCATTTTCCAACATTTTTCAGTCCTCAAATTTCTAGCTACATTCTGGCTTTATTTTTTGGTTTTGTGGGCAGGAGGAGGGGGTTGTACTCTATCATCCAGCCTCGAAGACACCACTGATTCATCCCACCTGATTCTTCAAACCCTAAAAAGCTGAAGAGTCCTCACCATGTTGTGGTGTCAGGGAATTAAATGTAATTTCTGTTATAGTTTTTCAATGATTGGTAGACGGATGCCTTTCATTTGGGATGGAGTGTTTTGAGTCGGGGGGAGGGAGGGTGTTTTCACTGCTCCGGCTGGCTGAAAGAGGCTCGCAATGGTGAGACGATGCACATACAAACACACACTCACACCACACCACAATGAGATCAAAACAGGCCTTTCTCTGGACCTGTGACGTGCTCCATTTTTCCCTTCATAAGCAATGCTTTCAGCTCTAAATGATTCCCATACAGAGGGATAGGAGGAAGAGGAGGAGGAGGAGGAGGAGGAGGAGGGGGGTATCTGAGGACCGGGGGAAGGGAAGGGAAGAGAGATTAGAATAAGAAACAAAAAAACCTGAAGGGCCAGTAGTGCAGTGTGAAGCTAAATCAGCCAGAAGCCTGCCTGAAAATGCCCCAGCCGGCCTTTGTCTTTTCATTCCACCCAGAAAAAAGCACCTACAGCAACGTGGAAAATGGAAAAGAGAGGCTTTAAAACGGTACATTTAGAGGGGCGGTGGAGGGGATGGAGGGATAGAGATGGAGGGGAAGGGGGGGGTCATCCAGACATGAGATGGATCGAGAGGGAGAGAAAGAAAGAAAAGGATGAAGGAGAGGTGGAAGCTAGGCATAGCATCCTGAAACCTCCAGACAAACAGACAGGCAGGCAGCTGCTGGAGGTAATGGCTTCCAATATGATCAAGCATGTCAACAGATCACATAGCCTTAATACAGCCATCGCAGAGCTGAGAAACACACACATACTGTACACACACGGGAAGTGACACTTTGCACACACACACTCACAGAGAGGCATCAAACTGGGGGCACAGACAAACACAGACAGACGCACGCATACCTGAGACAGACAGACTCAGACAGACACACACAGCTTCCGTTTGACCACAACACATCAGCCTCCATTACTGCCAGCGATGTGCCTCCGTCTCCCCCTCCTCGCTCTGCTCCTGATGCCTTCCGCCTGATGCACAGCCATCCTCGCCGCCTGCCTGCCTCTCCATCTCTTTCTCCATCCCCAACCCCCAACCATTAAATCACAGCAAGCCACTTTTCCTCAAAATGAAACACAAAATACCTCAGTTAAGGGGAGCCTGCCTGCAAGGGGGCTTCTTCTTCTCCTTTTCCCCCTACGGTCCACAGAACAACACCTCGTCGACAGGAGACAGAGGGATGGAAAAAAAAAATCCAATCAGGTGTGGATGAGTGGAAGAAAAACCGGTGCAGATTCACATTTCCTTCTTCTTTTCCGCCCTCCCCTTCCTTCCTCCTCCTCCCGTGCGTCTGTCCTCTGTCCAGCTTTGGCTTTGTGATGCTAAGCTAATGGGAGCTAAGCTAAGCAGTATCCACACATTGGCTTATAATGCGCTCCGTCTCATACCCACACACACCAATGCTCTCTCTCCTCACTGACTGAGCCCCGCTGTCTCCCGTCTCGCAGGCACCCACATGCACCCGCCCACCTCCCCCCTCTTTCTCTCACTCCCTCCCCTCCTCTTGGCTGTTCACCCCTATTCTTTCTTGTTCTCACATACCCGATCAGTTCTTCTTTCCTCTCCCCACACCTCTGTTTCTTTCTGCTCCTCCCCAGACACCAGTGTCCTTACACACACACACACACACACACACACACACATAAACTCATACACATGCTCTGGGTGTTTAACAAGTTCTAGACAACTCATCCTTGACCAACATGTGAACAGGACAGGAGTCGGGGGAAGAATCCTGAAGGCAAGTGTGGAGGAGACAGAGCTGAGATTTGGAAAAAACACTGGTGACAAAAGCTGGGCAGCAAAGCATGGACTACAGGGTTCAACGTTGCCCAAGCGGGTCAGGAATCTACTTGACCAAAGTCAATTTTCACTTACTATACAAGTTGTAAATATGAGCAGTGATCAAATAAAATCAACAATGTCAGCAAATAGTCAAAAAATGTCTATCTCATTTTCAAAGTGCAAAGTGATGTCTTTAAATGCCTTGTTTTATCAGTCCAAAACTCAAAGACATCCAGTTTAATACGACAAAAAAAGAAAAAAGCAGGAAATTTCCATATTTGAGAGGGTGAAAACAACCTTTTCTGCCATTTTGGTGTGAAAACCAGTAATTGATTATCAAAATAGTTTAACAGCTGCTAGATTTATTAGCCCGCCATGGCATTTTACTTGTCATAGGCAAGCTGGCAATCCTCATTGTTGAGCTATGGGTTAGAATAAGGCTAGAGCTGTTTAAATTTGCATGGCAGACACAGTTATGCACTATTTCTGAATCACCAGGTGTTAAAACCCTGGTACATAAAGTGTATCCAAGGGCAAGTGACACAACGGCAACATGGTGTCAGTGGGAATGAGCCGAAGAACCCAAAAGAAGGAGCTCAAATCCCAAAAGAGGGAGATCAAATGTCTCGTTCAAGATTCAAGACAAAATATGCACTAACAAGAACAACACTGATTATGCTGACTCAAGCTGACCAACTGGCACACATCTGTGCAGGTTTAACAAAAAAGGCTACTCTGCATGCATGTGCAGGATTAATTTGTTATGCTCTGTGGTCAAAGGAGGGGGTTGGGAACAGCAGTGAGAAAATGTAAAATAGAAGAAGGTCAAAGGTCATGTGATGTGCCATTCTCTTTCAGATGGCCTCTTAAATGTGTCCACACTTTATAGAGGCTAATCTAAACAGGAATTTCACACAGTAAAAGTCACAGTGTTGAGAAGACTCAGGAATATTAGTATGCATACTGGATTTTCTGGGGTTTTGAGTGTGGTGTTGATGGACAATTTTGGTCCACAATGCAACACGCATATTAAATTGAAGAGTGACTCACAGCTGGAAAAAATTTAACTAATTGTGGGCGGTGGTGAGACAAGTCCAGAAACATCCAAGAAACACACAATAATGAGGTGCTAAATCTTTGAACAAAATTTCGCTTTCTCTCTTTCTCTTAGTTATTTTTCCAAATTTTACTCTGGCAGTACTTTTCAAAGACGAAGCTGTTCTCAATTCCTGCCATGTCAGGGTTTATAGGTCCTTAAAAAGAGATGCCAGCATCCAAACACACAAACAGGTCATACCTAAAAGCTATCCTGGCAGTGCAGTGCAGCACAACATGAAGACACGCAGCATCTTTCGGCCACCCAGCCAGACCAGCTGGGCGCACCATCTCAGACCACACAATGAGGAGTGGAGGTGAACAGAGATAAGAGCCTTGCTAACCCAGAATGGACTTAAGGTTGCTCCAGGCTAATGTCTGGCCAGGAAAACAAAATGAGCAAAATAGACTGGTTAAGCAACTTGAAACCAGAGACAATTGTGACCACAACTTAAAGAGACCTGCTCCACAACATCCGCACTCGATGGGCAGACCATGTTCCAAGCTGATAGGAGGCAACACGCAAGACTCCAACAGGACGAGGGGAGGCAGACTCTGTTGAAGACCAGAGTTCATGCAAATCCAAAAAATGCACAACAGGATTCTTTCCTGGCTGTATACATGCATATGTATATATATACTGTAAATTAAAAACTATATATGTTGTTTTGTTTTATTTTAGTATATTCCTATTCTATTCTGAATTCTCTCTGTATAATTTAAGCATGAAGAAACTTTCTTTTGTTGTGCAACCCTGTGGTGTATAATGATAATAAATTACTTTAAAGCACTTATTATTCAGCTATACACCAAGTTTCTCAGGTGCTCTTAGCTATAACGAATGAAGTCAAACAACATCCATGAAATGATGGGTACAATATTGAGTTAAAAGTGTTTCAGAGAGGTGCTGACCCAAACTTATGATCATTTTGGCATTTGGCGGTGCTGTTAAACCGCGTTACACTGTCTAACATTCTGTCTACCCTCGCTGATATGAACAGGGGACAAAATATTAGTAACACACCTTGTTGTCTTGTTAACAACTCCGAGTTTTGTTAGTTTCAGGAAAACTATCAGAAGTTGAATACGATATGTCTCTTGAGTGGTAAAATGATGTAATGTATAATATAATGAGATCATACAATGTTTTTGTGTGTGTGTCACTGACGGACTGAAAGGCATCATTATCAAACTCAGGAAACACAGTGTGAGCTGCCATTTCAACAAATGCAAATGAACTATTTGTCAAAACAAATTCAGACACACAGAGGCGCAAATAAGCATCCGCATTTAGAAATACACCCTATACAGCCTGTTATGAGACAAAGGCATCATTTTCTCGGACTACCCCTAAGCCTGTCGTCCTGCATTCGAGTGCAACAGTGTCAGTGATTGAGTGTGTGCATACAATACATTATGTGAGAGAGAGAGTGTCTGTGTGGGTGGGGCAGTGGGGCTATGAATCTAGGGGACTCCACCCATCATTCACTCCGTTTGACAACATTCCTTTGACTCCCGTTAATGGTGTTAGCTACACAAAAAAACTTTCAATTCAGCTCCTATTGTTCCCTTCACAGCCTCCTTTTGATCTACCTGCAGCATGCTGGGATCCCCACTTCCAGTGTAATCACACAGATACTGCTGTTGTGTTTTGTCTCTTGTCCTTTCCCAGTGGTTATGTATATATGAGCAAGATTTGAAAGATCTTAAACATACAGAGGAAGGAAAACAAAAATAGGAGAGAGGATACAATCAACTAAACATAGTCTATTTAAAATCAGTAGCCATTGCTATTCGGATGGAAAAAAAACTTTCCCAATATGCACAAAATAATATAAGAGCTGCACTTTAAGAAATAGTCTAATTGACTTTCTCGCTGAGAGTGAGATGAAAGGATGAATGCAACTCTCACGTCTGCATGGTAAATATGAAGCTACAGCCAGCAGCTGGTTAGCTCGGCTTAGCATTAAGACTTGAATCAGGGGGAAACAGTGAACGTGGCTCTATCCAAAGGTAACGAAATCTGGCTACCAGCACCTCTAAAACTCTAAAGCTCACTATCACTTTGTGGTTTTACACAGGGTTATCTGCTGGACTACCTCTTGAAAGAGCTAGCCTGGTTAATACTGTCTGGAATTGTGTCATCAACTCAAGGTTGCCAAGCAACCAACGGAGGGAGGTTAGTGCACCGTGCTCCATAGGTACAGGGTCAGGCTAGCGAGTCAATTTCACCCCTTTTTCCAATATCTTGGTGCGTTTCAGAAGCCGGAATTTCTGAATTCTTTGTTGGAAATATTAACTGGAACAGGTGAGATTACTGACTCGGAAAGAACCTCACACACCCCAACCTCAAAATTCAAGATGGCTGATCTGTGCATCAACAGCACATGAAAGCCGTAGTAATACACTGTTTATAAGCAGTTCTGTCATTTGTGTCTTATTAAGTGAATCATACACAAAGTGGTGTCCAACTGCTGTCTGTGGACAAATGTTTGTCTGTGCAAAGTACCACATGAGAGTGAAAGACCAAGTACAGCAAAGGTTTTCCTGGAGGCGTCCATCTTAGTTTTCTTACTTGTACTGGAATGCGGTTTAGGGTGTGACGTCATTCCCAGATCTGACTTCAAAAGGTAAATGAAACACAGCACTTATGCTGAGCCCAACGAACCAAGAAAGCAAATAAGTGTATTTCCTCAAATGTCAAACTCTTTCTGTAATTTAAAATGTAAACAGAACTCTCATAGCATGGTAATATTAACCATCTATGAAGCCAAACAAGTCTGTGTCAGTAAGTATCAGCAGCTTAACAAGAAAAAGGCGAATAAGATTGCTTCACTGAGAGTGCCACCTTAATTTTACAGTGTCCATTTTGGTAAAAAGACAGTCAGTCCATCGATTGATCAATTACTCCCATGCCCAGATTAAAGCTAAAGTTTGATTTATTGTGTTTGTTGACCTGGAAATGAGACTCAACTTTCTTGCACCTTCACCCGTTTTAAAGCAAAAGTTGTGTCCACGTGTGGCCATCACATCAGCTGTTGGGTGAAGTCACATGCAGGGCAGAACAAACTTGGCTTTGTGATTCAGTGTAATTCAACTGAGAACTGGTAAAACAGGAAGGATCTGTCACTGGAAAGACATGTCCAAATGTGTTAACCCGGCCTTGACAAAAACAACATCCCTTGTGTAATGCATTTCAAACAGTGGACACACACAGACAATTTGACTGACATACATCCTCTTCTTGTGAGATAAAAGTCAACAAAGCCGAGGAGAGTCTCAGTCTCAAGTTCACTTTGCTTTCTTTTCCCCATCTTGATTTACCTTCTGCTGTTTAGGAATGCCACCGTGGGTGAGAGCATTTCTTTTGTTCAGGTGACACAATGTGATTGCATCTGAGAATGCAATCTTCAACCTCACCAAGCGGCAGAAAGGCTGCTGTTGTACACACTGTAGACACACAGAGAGAGAGAGAGAGAGAGAGACACACACAGAGACACACACACACACACTCAGGCAGAAACATGCAAATCAGCCCCACACAAGTCATGTGCGTACATATGTTTATGTTAGCTTGACTGGCTAGCTAGAGCCAGCGTTGATTTGAGTGTGTGAGTGTTTTTGCATCTCTCTCTCCTCGCCACCCATCCCCCCTTTTTGCCCCCCTCCCACACCCAAACTCCACCCCACCCCCATCTCCATCCCCTTGGCTTCAGCCCCCACCTCCCTCCGAGCCGCCCTCTTAGCCTATATACGGGTCGTCCAATCGTCTGTGCTGCTAGCCCATCACACACGCACGTGAACGCTAGCCTCTGCAAACCTTGCTCATTTGAGAGGCGAGTACCAAGTCATCAGCATCACAACAACCACAGCAGACAATACTGCTACTTGCCTCGATGCAGGAGAGACCAGAGCTCCCGTTTCAAGGCTCGCAGACACAGAATGCTGAACTGTAAAATCAGGTGTAAGCCAAACAGAGCAATCGTCTCCTCTTCTTCTCGCTGCGGCGCCGATCATCTGGCAGGAAAAATGAGGGAGAGCGATACAGAGGGAGAAAGGGAGCAGCAGAGGCAACGAGAGGACGAGAGGCAGCGCTGTCATGAGTTGGGGGGGTCAGGAATGAGAGCAGGGTAGGGGGGGGTGGAGGGTTGGTGGGGATAATGGGAGATTGGGAATGCTGAACGCGCGGATGGGGTGACCACAAGGGAAGCCGACGGACGCCTCAGCAGATGGGGGAGGGTGAGAGTGCTGGGCTTCATATTTTAACAGGGTTATGGGAACAACTGACTTTTTAGAGATGTGAGTGAGGATACAAGCTTATGTTTGCAACTAACTTCATGAAACTTGTATATCTTAAGAGAACTACCTGAAGGTGGACAGGTGTGGTGAACATCACTGCCCTTCATGTACTAAATCACCAATGTACTTTTCTGTGTGTGTGTAAATATAATTCCTGCAATTAGGTAATTCTCAATACTCAAAGTCTGCCCCACTAGTTTTGTCAGGACTGAACACAATACAAAGCAGGCTTCAATAGTGTTGCATGTTAGCCTGGCAAGCAGACACATTTGCAGCCACATGCTTCGTTTGTTCAGGCAGATAGACCCCCCCCCCCAATTTGGACAGACTTCCACCCATCCTGAGACCTGGATCTCATTGGGCCAATCACAACTGTCAATATGGGGCAGGTTTGGCACAACAACTGCACATCGGAGCGTAGAGGAGTGGACGGTATATTTTCTCTAAAAGAAGAACAAACAACTGCACTAAGGCTGCACAATTAATTGAAATGTTGTTGAACCTGCAATAGGGCCCGCTGCAATTTTCAAATCATGGGAGAAAAGATTTGTTACAGGTGAAATGTTTGTAAAAAAAAAAAAACATTTTAAGTTTATTATTTTTGTGACATGTCCTGGCCTACACATCATATTCTGCAGACTTAAATCACACCATATTATTTTAATGTTTTTCAAAGAAAATGAGAATTATGTAAAAATAATAATCACCTATATACTGCAAAGGATATTGCACTCGCAATATAAGTCAAAATGATCACAATTGGATATGCCGTAAACTGCACTTTAAGTTTTTCTTCACATACTTCACATAGTTTGTAGGAATTATAAAGACTACAGTATTTTTATATTTGTTCTATTTTTTATTTCATGTCCATTTTAAAAAGAAATGGCAAATCCTGAGCAATGTTCATGAGCATATTGACCATGCATTAGCTTTTCCAATTCTAAACTATCCAAAGGCAACCTTGATTTAGCCCATTCAGGGACTATTTATGCTCCACCTGTTGACAGACAACTCTCAGCTCATTTCTCTGTGAAAATTTTGTCACATAGTTGGGTTTGCTGAGTCGTTGAGTTGGTGGTATGAATGAGTGGCACAGAGTAAACAGTCACCACCACAGTGAACTGTGTTCGATCCCTGTTGTGGTGCAGACAGCACTGCAGTCCAACAAACATAATTGGCAGTGCTCAAAAGTGGGAAGCCAGTGAGGGATCATGTTATTCCCATTTCCTTTATTGGATGTTTAGTATAT